>PISX010011218.1:0-66264 GCA_004024625.1 Mellivora capensis
AAAGATTTTTTCTTTAGTTCTATGCCTGAATATAGAAATAAATAATAAGTGTCTACAGTAATAGAGCCTCAAATTGTCTATAACTGTTGGGCTCAAGGAATGTATGTAGTAGACATAGAGTGGGAGAGAAAGGAGATAGAGTGAAATTGTTATTTAACCCTTTTAAGACCACATGGTCTCATATTATCCAGCCATCAAGGGTCAACTCACATTGTAACAGCCAGGTAACCACAGTCTCAGCTAATATCTTATATATGAAAGTAGGAATCTAAACTTGCATGGATCTTTTCTCTACCTACTCCTGGAGGTACCCAGGGAATAGATTTGGTTCTAGAAATTCATGACAGTTTTAGCTGATTACGTCAGCCAGATTTCCCTCTCTAGATATCTGCTTTAGATTTTTAAGGCTACCACCTGCCATCATGTGATGAATTTCTGTAGATTTGCTGCTACTTTGCACATTTTGTTTTTGTGTTAGGCACAATTCTTTCATGCACAGAAATATTAAGTTTACACACAAAGGTAATTACATTTATTTATGTTTATGAACAAAGATAGTTAACATTTATTAAATGTAAGACATCATTTCTAGATCCACAGATCAAGGGAGTTCTCTATAGTTGGTTTCTCCTTTCTCCCCAGTCTTCTGCCTCTAATTAGGGCCACCTCTGCTTTCATTGACAGAAGAGCTTTGGAACTTAACCCTATTTGGAAACTCTACCCAAACAATCCCAGAAAGAGTTCTTTTTCATCCTCTGGTTAATGAAGGCCTCCCTCATTTCCTCCTGCAGATGATGCCCTGAAGGAAAATTGTTCACCATGGCACACAAGACATGTTCAACTTACATAGTTCCAAAAAGACAATCAAAATAGTTGCCAATACGCTTCCAAAGTGTTTTGGATTGTTTAACTCTAAATAACATATGTGGGAAGTGGTGTCAACAGTCTGAGCAGAGACATTATAATACAATTTGAATCCTATTCACAATATTACTTCCATCATAATATGGTAAAGAGAAGATCAGTCCTCTGAATTACCAGATTACTTGTGATGACATTTGGTTAACAACAACAACAACAACAACAACAACAACAAAACCCCACTTTCATGGGCATTTATATTTAGATCCTTATTTAGGAAACTTATTTTGTAACTCTGCTATAGTATAGTCTGGCTACCGTGGACTGAATGTTTGTGTGACTCCCTAACCACCATATTCCATTTGTTGAGATTCTTAATCATCAGCGCGATGATTAGGAGGTGGGGCCTTTGGGAGGTATTTAGGTCATAAAGATGGAGCCCTCAAGAATGGAATTTATGCCCTTCTAAAAAAAAGAATGAGAGCTTGCTCTCTTTAACTCTGCTTTCCACCATGGAGAATGCAAGAAGATAGCCATCTCTGCACCAGGAAGTGGGGTGTCATCAGACACTAGGTGTGCTGGCACCTTGAATTTATACTTCCCTGTCTCTAGAACTATGAGAAATGTTTTAAGAGCCTAGGCTATGGTGATTTGTTATAGCAGCCCCAATTAAGACACTGGCTAAATGCATACCCAAATTACATTGCTAAATAAAACACGAAGTGTCTCAATTTGAGTTTCTACATAGTGCTGCCTTTACATTTCTCCAGGAAAAAATAGGCGAATGAAGTACTTTCTTTACTTTTATGTAACTAAATGTACCATTGTAGTTCTTTCTCTTTTTAAAAGAAATTTAAAGATTTATTTATTATTTTTTATTAACTTTAATGTAGTTATTTCTTTATACAAATGGTACATAAAAGCGAATTAGTGCTACTACTCCAGAACACAGAAAAGTAATTGATGATTTATGGAAGAGTTTTTAATTTCAAAACTGAACCCCTGCCATTGTCACTACATTACATTCAAAATGAAATAGAGCATAGTAAAAGTTGTTACAAGTTTGTTGAACTTCCCTAAAACAGAAATTTCTTGAATCCATATATTTGGTGCTCTAAACTTCAGGATAAGAATGGATTTCTTGAGCACTAAATCTCAAGCACTAAATGAATTTCGTTCAATCAAGAAATATTTATTTAGCACCTTCAAAAGGCTGGGCTCTGAAGGACATAGAGCTAAAGCTATAAATAAATCAGAAGTCATCACTGCCCTCCTGAACCTTCTAGTGTAGAAATTATCTAAGAATGTGGTTGTGATGTTATTTGAGTGATTTAGGAAATGTTATCAAGAACTCAAGTTCTAAAATTTAGAATATGAGTAATTTAGAAAAGAGACAAAAAATAAACAAATGTTGACTTAAACTAAACTTAATAACCCCTACTCATTTAAGTCTTTGTGTTTCAAAAATTGTTTCATTTTAAAAAGTTGTCCTCTCACAATAATGCAATTGGATGGGCTGCATTGTTTCTCCTGTTACTATACAAATAAAATGACAGATTAATTGACTTGCCTACATTTATATAAGATGAGATATAAAATTTGGAACTTGAATCCATTGTACTAATTCCATGGACAGTGTTTTTCACTCTGCAACATGCCAAGAGGAAATCTTACATTATCAGTATTATGACTGGATTTACTTTACTTCTCTTTATTCAAACCCTCTTAAGGTCCTGTGAAATAGTCCCTTGTGGTCATCACAGATCTCTCCTTGCTCTTAAATAATGAAAAATCATGTAACAATTATTTTCATTCATGTAACAATACCTTTCATGTAACAATACCTTTCACTTTGCTAATAACAGTTCACTTCCTTTCTCATTATGAGAGTTAAATATAAAGAGTAAAGGAGGATAATAAGTGGAAAGATAATCAGAAGAGAATAAGTTTGGTAGATGATTCACTAACTACCTTAGTGGAATATGTCGTTTTAGTCTATCTAAAGTCCCTTTTCTCTTTATTCTGGTAGAAGTAGACTCACTCCCCACCCAAAATAGCAGAAACCCCAGTACCCAACACCACCAATATTACTCAGGATGAACAAATACCCTACAAGAGGCAAATCATATTCATTCTTCCAACAAGCCTGGGTTTTCAGCTCTGCTTTGATTCAGTGGAGTAGTTGGCATCCATTTTTCTTATTTGAATAATTTATAATCAATTTCTATTACTTACATCTAAAGAACTATAACTGAGACCGTCACCCAGAATTTTGTCACTTTTTTGGGAGAAAAAAATGCTGTATTTAGTTTCATTTACATGGAATTTAAGGGAAAAAATCCTCGATTGCTTTTTGTGATATTTTCCATTTTGATTTGAACATAGAAAAAACTGGGTATCATGAGAAACTTCTACCTTTTACTTAATATTTTATCTCTCTTCAATGAGAGCAGAAGGTAATTAATTAATTAATGTAATTAATTAAGGTGTTAGGTGAAAAGCTTCGTTAAAAATTTCAAGTTGAGAGAGAAATGCTAGAGGCTAGTCCAGTGAGTTTACATCACAGAGATTTTAAGAAGATAATTCTATCAGTCTGAAATTTAAGTCACTTAGAACTGTGTGGATTGTTCTTTCATAGATAAAATTGATTTCCCTTTGAAAATATAATCTCTAAATGTATCTTCTTCTCTGTGAATACACTAGTTTTGGATAAGCAGCAGATAAGCATGTGGTTGAAATGCATGTTACCTAACTGCTCTATCAGTAGACCCACCCGATGAAAGTATTGCCTAATTGTGACTCCTTTCTGAAGTTAGGATGTGATTTCAGCTAATGAATTGTACTTTATTAAGTGCAGCATTGCATCGTTTGTTTAAATTTGTTTTGAGTTTTAACTACAATATCCTATAAGAGTATGCTTAACTGTCTGGCAAGAGTTCTAGATTAGGATATCAGAGACCTCAAAAACAAATCAATAAGCAACTAAGCCAAAATCAAGGAAATCAGCATTTCGTCATACTAGCAGGTGTATTTGATGTAATGAAGGCTATATAGTTTGCTTCTTGTCAATTTACTGTCAATACCATTATTGGGCTTTTATTGGTACATATTTCTAGCATTATGGTTATTTTCTTCTCACTGTCTGGAAAGAATGTGCCGGTATCACAGAATCAGCAGAGGAGACAAATCCCTGCTTCATGCATTTCAATGTCTAACTTGGCGAAGAAAAGAATTTCAAGACCAAAAACATGCATGTGGTACAATAAGAATAAAGAACATTCTTTTGAGGAAATGAGGATTAGAGCCATGCAGTAAAGGAGGTCATTCATAAAACTTTTGAAGAAGTTCTTTCAAACAAATTCAACCTGAAATTTTATTGTTGTTATGAGAATTATATTTAAAGTCAAAGGTTTTTTTTTTACTCATGTTTTGAGAAATATGAAATAATTTGAAATTGTCATTGTTGCGTCACTTTTTTTTTTACAAGCAGGTTTTTTTTGTTTTGTTTTGTTTTGTTTTAGGTTATCAAGACACTAGAAAATTACAATGAGCCTATATGTGGGGAAACATAGTTTAATAATGAATGCTGTGGAAATGACACCTTAAAAGTATTCATGCATGCTTTTAAACTTTCAGTTTATATAAACCCTGAAGTTAGTTGGGTACTATGGGGGTTTTAACTCATACTGTACTGTGATGAAGTTGTTTTCTTGAATCTAAGATTTTAGTCAAGTAAAAAGATACCGAACTGTAGAATTAAAAGAACTTTGTACCTTTTGTTAATTCCCCGGACCTTTCCAAGTTTCTTCATTTAAAAACCGGCAATAATGCCCACATCGGTGCTGCCGTTAGTCTAAAATATAGTATGGAATGTGAAAACAATTCCAAATAGTTTGCTCATTAATTGCCAGTTGCAATTACTCTATAGAGGCATATACTAGGAACCAGTGAGAGAAAATCCTACTCACTCTGCATATAATATGTTCCTATTGATGTATAGGTAGTCACTTATATCTACTGCCAGGCCCTTTATTAGATTCTAAGGATACAAAAATGAAAATTATATAATCATTGCCTTCAAAGAGCTCACAGTCAATCAGGAAACACAAACTATATGACTAACTGCAATGAGTTAAGTACTATATTAATATTAGAAAAAAGTTGCTGTAGGAGAGCACATAGTTGGGGGACTATTTCTGACTGCATTACCAAGGAGGGTGTCACTGAGATAGTGTTTTTCAAATTATGTTTTCATTGGATGAACAAGATCTTTTCCTAGTGAGGAATAAGACAGGACATTTGAGACAGATGAAGCATCTTGAGTAAAGGAATAATGACAACTTAGGAGGGATGTTAAATTTGGGATGAGAATGAGAATGCAAATGACAAGATTTGATATTGGATTTGCATATGAACTTCATATGAACTTCAACCCCTATGCAACAAGCACCAAGTTTTGACACCTATAATATAATCTGTTAATGTGGTTGCTATTGTTCTTCAATGCATCAAAGCAGAAAGAATTTTTTAAATGGCCCACAAATTCATTACCCAGATAAATGCTTTTGAAAATAAAAACTAATTGTACTGCAGTGAATATTATTTTGTCTATACTGGGTAACTTTGTGTTTTGTACCACCCAGAAAATTATATATGTACTTATTGACAAAAAGGATGTATGTATTTAAATTTAACATAGAATGATTTTTAAGGGAAGAGGACATACAATTAGGTGTGTGTTGTAGGAAAAATAATTCTGGTAGAATTTATTTGTAGAGAGAGACTGAAGACAAGACAATTAATTCCAGGGAGAGATGATATAGTTCCAAATTATGGCAGTATGTGTGAATGAAGAGTTGAGAATATACTCGATTAATGTTTAAATGGAGAATCCATTGGCTAGGATAAATAAATGAATGGGGATAACTAGCAAATGTAGAAAAAATAATAAACTTTCTTTGCTTAAGTAAAGTGATGAAACATAATAGGGATACAATTTAGAAAAGAAATAAAAGGTTTCAGACATTTTCAATTTGAGTGCCATATGGACATTCAGAGATGGAGCTGTCTAGCTAGTAATGGAAAATAATAGTTTATATTATTTTGAAATGTTTTCTATATACAGAAGTAATACTATCTGAGAGGTATCATATCAGTTAGCCATCTCTTTGTAACAACCTTATGCAAACTCTAAAGACTTCTAACAATAAGCATTTATTATTACTCCATAGTTTAAGAGTCAGGTAGGTAGTCTTGCTGATCCAAATTAGGCTTAGTTGATATCAGATGGGTTTACTTATGTATTTTTGATTAATTACCACATTGGCTGGCTAGAGGATTTTCTAGCATGATCTCCTTCATGGGTCTGGCATTCCTCTTGCTCTGTAGATGTACATGAGATGACTTAGTTCATAAGGCTAGCCTACACTTGTCCTTCTGGTAGTTGAACATAGTTTCAAGAAAGTAAGTACAGGTGTGGAGTCTCCGTGGAAGTTTTGCCTTAGATCTGGCAAATTACTTTTGCCATATTCTATTAGATAAATTAGGTCACAAGTCTGGCCCACATTTGAGAAATGAGAATATGAGTTCTACTTCTTGTTAGGAAGATCTTCAAAGTCATATTGCAAAATATGTGGTATAAGGAAGGATGCAGAATCAGGCCCATTTTTGCGATGAACCAGTTGTTAAATGCATATATAAATATACAGTTACTTAATGTTAAAAATAATTTAGTAGATAGTCTTCCCTTTAAGGAAAAATTCCCTAGCCACTTAATCATGTGTGCAAGATGCTTAGAGCACAGAGAGCTTGCATAAAGGCCATATATAATTATTTGAGCAGAGCAATGTGATAAAGTAATTTTGTAATTATGCATTAATTACTCAACAGAGAAAATAATTTGTGTTTATTTTTAAAATGCAAAATTGATCACCTGTTCTTTTAGAATCTTAACTGAAAGAGAGCTAAAGTTCAACAGTACTTCAAATGGTGTCACAGTTTACTTTTAATTTTAACTAGTGCAGAATGATAAGAGTTTTATCTAGTGTCATTAGTGAATACACCAGATAAATAATTAAGGATGAGCCAAACTAATCCGTCAAGTGTGGGAGCACCTTAATTTTAACAATTAGATGTATTCCAATCCTGCACAGGCAGCATACTAAACATACAGGATTAAACAAAAAAACCACACAAACTACCAACAATGAATAAACCCAGAAATAAGAAACTCTAATTATTCCAAGTATGATAAACACGACTGCATATACAATTGACCAAATGAGATGCTTTTGAGAGTAAAAGTGGATGGATAATTAGAGAGTGCAAGGGAGCAGAAAGACCAACGCAGACAAAGGATCTTTCACTCAACTGGGATATGTAGTCCAATAATGAACAACTCTTTAAGCAAGCATCAGTGTGGTTTACTTAGAAACTAAGATCTGTTTTTGTTAATTTACTTATCTGGAGACAACTGTTTCATCTTTTTTTGTGATTCAGTTTTATGTAGGTATATGTCTCATTATTTTTTGTGCACTGTCTTACCTCTTATCTTTCATTTACACTCCAGAAGTCATTTTCCTCTATCCTGCTTTATCATGAAGCCCTGATATTTAGGGCAACTGAAGAAAATTCTCTTCTTTGATCCATAGTGGAAGAACTGCCTTTTTTTTTTTTTTTTGTATCCTTAAGAGTCTAGATGAGAGAAGCTCAGGGGAAAAGGGAAAAGAAGGGAAACAACTGGAGAAGCAACTCAGAAAGGAGACAAAGTTGAAATCAGAGAAAGGTCACAGGAGTAGAGCAAAAGGAACAGTAAAGAGTATTTCACTTTACATTGCCTTTGTTGACCCAAAATCTGTGGACAAATAGTTGGGCATGCAAGCCCTATTGAAGACTGTTTAGGGAGTTAGACACTTTGCCTGGAGAAGAGGGAACCTGCAGGAAGGTCCGGATAGCTATGGAAGATCTGGATCTTTATTAATGAAAATAATTCAAGGCACATAGAAAAATGAAGGGTTACTCCCTCGTGAAATCCTCACCATGATGATGACCCTTCAAGGGCTCCAGGGCTGAGTTGGTTCTTCCTTGACCTTGGAGTTTTTTGGAAAAGTGAACTCTTCAGCTTCTGAGAGAAGCTAAAGTTGAACTCAAGTTGCTGACTAATGCCAGAGAGTTAAATGATTATTGCAAAGTAATCAGGAATAACATATTAGTTTGGA
Source organism: Mellivora capensis (assembly GCA_004024625.1). Lineage (NCBI taxonomy): Eukaryota > Metazoa > Chordata > Mammalia > Carnivora > Mustelidae > Mellivora > Mellivora capensis. The sequence goes on from PISX010011218.1 coordinate 8,079, forward strand.
TCTTAGCAAACAATCAGAAGTGCAAAATGAGTTAGCTATGAGATTCAAAGGTATAATTGCTGCAACTCTAATAACTGAGGTATTTATGTCCTGATTAATATACACATGTGAAGATACCCATACACTGAATTTGTAGCAACCTTAGAAGATTAGAAGATGCTTAGAAGATGCTCTCTACCCAAACTGTTGTTTATGGATGCATCTAGGATTCTTGCTTTGTTTTGCTTTTGAGATTGGCAGTACTCATGTTCTCCTTCTGACATTGTTTGTTTTTTAATTGTTAATATGTTCAATCAGAAAAACAGTTTGCTATCCTAAGACTTACTCTTTCCATAACTTAAAAGTTATTTTTCTGCTCCATACACTAATATGATGCATAGTTTGATTTTCAAAACATAATCATACTTTTCTATTGTCTAAGTTCTTGTGGGGAGAGTAGTGGAACATTTGCATGTTGATCCCCTATTTAGCCTATACCCACAGAAATTGTGAGTTTTATTATAAAAAATAAGTAACTTGAGTGGAAGTAAGAGCTGCCATAGTCTTCCCTTATTCCCTACTTTATTTCTAAATGATTGCGAAATCAGAAAATGGGAAACAATACATTAAAAGGAAACCCAAGAAAACCTACATTGTTATTGAACTACTTTGAGAAATGATGACAAAAGGAGCTAAAGGTGGTCAAATCTTTTTTCTAAATTAAAATATAAAAATACCCTGTGGTATGTAAGTGACAGGGATTTGACCTCTATTTTGTTCACTATCCATAGTGTCTAGAGTAGTACCTAGCAAGTGCTTGATAATTATTTATGGAAATGATTATTGATTATTTTTAAAGCTTTTTATTTTAATTCTGGTATAGCTAACATACCATGTTATATTAGTTTGAGGTATACTGTATAGTGATTCAACAATTCTGTACATTACTCAGCGCTCATTATGGCAAGTGCAGTTTAATCCTCATCAAGTATTTCACCCATCCCCCTACCTGCCTCCCCTCTCATAACCATCAGTTTGTTCTCTATAGTTAAGAGTCTTTGTTGGTTTATTTCTCTTTTTCTTTTGCTCATTTGTTTTGATTCTTAAATTCCACATATGAGTGGAAGTATATGGTATTTGTCTTTTTCTGGCTGACTTATTTTACTTAGCATAATATTCTCTAGCACCATCCATATTGCAATGGCAAGACTTCATTCTCTTTTATGGCTGAATAATATATATATATATATATATATATATATCCATCTATTAATGGACACTTGGGTTGTTTCCATAATTTGGCTATTGTAAATACTAAAGTAAACATAGGGGTGTATGTATCCCTTTGGATTAGTGTTTTTGTATTTTGGGATAAATACCCAGTAGTGCAATTACAGATTGTAGGGTAGTTCTATTTTTAACTTTTTGAGGAACCTCCATACTGTTTTCCAGAGCAGCTGCACCAGTTCACATTCCCACCAAACAGTTTCTTTTTCTCCATATCCTCACCAACACTTATTGTTTCTTGTGTTTTTGATTTTGGCTATCCTGACAAGTGTGAGAAGATAATCTCATTGTAGTTTTGATTTGCATTTTCTTGATGATGAATGATGTTGAGCATCTTTCTATGTGTCTGTTCACCATCTGTATGTCTTCTTTGGAGAAATGTCTGTTTATGTTTTCTGCCCACTTTTTAATGGGATTATTTGGTTTTTGGGTTTGAGTTGTATCAGTTCTTTACGTATTTTTGATACTAACCCTTTATCAGATATGCCATTTGTACTATCTTCTCCCACTATTTAGTTTGTTGTCTTTTAGTTTTGTTGATTGTTTCCTTCACTGTGTAGAAATTTTTTACTTTGATGTAGTCTCAAGAGTTTATTTTGCTTTTGTTTTCTTTGCCTCAGGAGATATATCTAGAAAAATGATGCTATGGTTAATATCATAAAACTTAATTTCTATGCTTTCTTATAGAATTTTTATGGTTTCTGGTCTCATCCAGGTCTTTAATCCATTTTGAATTTATTTTTATGGATGGTGAAAGAAAGTGATCCAGCTTCATTATTTGACAAGTAGCTGTGCAGTTTTCCCAACACCATTTATTGAAGGGACTGTCTTTTTCCTATTGCATATCCTTGCCTCCTTTTTTAAAGATTGACTGTTTAATGGTGGGTTTATTTTTGGGCTCTATTTTCTCTTTTGTTGATCTATAGGTCTGTTTTTGGGCCAGTACCATACTGTTTTGATTACTACAGCTTTGTTGTATATCTTGAAATTTGGGATTGTGATACTTCCAGTTTTGTTCTTCTTTTTCAAGATTGTTTTGGCTATGCAGGGTCTTTTGTGGTTCCATACAAATTTTAGGATTGTTTGTTCCAGTTCTGTGAAAAATTCTATTGGTACTTTGATGGGAATTACATTAAATCTGTAGATTTCTTTGGGTAGTATGGACTTTTTAACAGTATTTTTTCATCCAACCCATTAGCATGGGATATCTTTCCATTTCTTTGTGTCATCTTGAATTTCTTTCATCAGTGTTGTATTGTTTTCAAAATGTGTAGGTCTTAAAAAAAATAAATTAAAAAACAACAACAACAACAACAACAAAAAAACAAAATGTGTAGGTCTTTCACCTCTTCAGTTAACTTTATTCGTAGATTTTTTTAAAAATTGGGATTATTTTCTTAGTTTCACTTTCTGATGCTTCATTATTAGTGTATAGGAATCCAACAGAATTTTGTACATTGATTTTGTGTCCTGTGACTTTACCTAATTCTTTTATCAGTTCTAATGATAACTCATTAATTAATAGACTACTACCTTGGATTTTGAGTGTCATATTTTGGGAATTAAAGCACATTGAAACATGTCAGAAGGTGAACGAGCAAGAGATAGAGAAGAGTGGAAGCTCTCTTAAGAAGGCAGTCATATTTAACATCGAGAAAGAATACTTGGGATACTGCAATATAGATACTGTCTTAAAATATTCAGAGATCCACTCTAGGTGACAAATAAGAAGGCTCATTCTGTTGCCCTAAGGGACAATGAGTAGAACTTATAGAGAGTTCCCAGTTTATATAAGCAAGAACTAATTTGTATCCATATATCAATTTTTATTGATGGGTAATATTTTACCAAGATCAAATCTGTGTCTTTCTTTAAGCCTTTCCTCAAAATTCTACATGTAAGATTTGATTTAGTCATTAAATTGTTTTTAATTATTAAGGGTTGGACATATTTCCCTGTTGTAGTTCATGATTATATACCTATTTCTAGGGTGAGAAATTGGATTCCTCTTGTTTTGATATTAAAAACCATTTAGAAAATGTGTGTAGGAAGATAAAATATAAGGATATTAATAATAGTTAATACCTTTATACTACCTTTACCAGAGAAGTTTAATCATATTTGTATAGTTTTCCAAGGAAGCCCAGTCTTTTTTTTTCTTAATTTAAAAATATTATTTGATTAACCCTTAGCTGGAATGTAAAAACACAACACTAATCAATAATAGAATGGAGTTCAACTTTAATAGTAAATAAATTCAGGTGACAATTTAGGTATGACAAAAAGTTATGGCATTTACCAAGGCTAATGTCTAGTGAACATGAATGTGGATGAATGTAGCTGATTTAAGGAAAGCTAGACAAATAAGTGTAATACAGAGTTCTTATATAGTCATGGAAGTTAGTGGAAAATTGTTCAAAAATAATCAGCAGTTTGGGGCACCTGGATGGTTCAGTCAGGTAAACATCTGACTTGATTTTGCCTCAGGTCATGATCTCAGGTTGTGAGATCTCAGGTTGTGAGCCTGTGTGGGGCTCCATGCTGGGTATGAAACCTGCTTAAGATTCTTTCCCTCCCTAACTCTTGCCCCTTGTGTGGATGCTCTCTCCTTCTAAAAACAAACAAAACAAACAAAACCCCATGGTAATCAGCAATTCATCAAAAGATTATCTTCCAGTCATTTTCCTGTCATATCTAACATTTTGACAAAATTCATATTCACATTCACTTTTAAAGGATATACCTATTATATATGATGAGATGCAATTAATTTGGAAATAAAGTAAAAAAGTTTTTACTTTAGTAAACACTCATACACACACACACACCTGTGCCTTAATACCAATGTTTAAAGACTTCCTTTAGCTACTACAAATTCTTATCCTTTCCTCATATTTTCCATTAAACTTAAGAAGTAATTATACTTTCCTTTTATTTCTTTACCCCTATTCACCCCTCTACCCACATCAGTCTGACTTCCATTCCCAAAATTCAAATAGATTTCCCTCAGATCACTGATTAATGTGTCTGTGCCTGGAAGTTCAAAGGTTACTTTTCACTACTCATCTTACTTGACTTCTTTTGACTCTTCCTTTCTTGATTAAACAGTATTTAATATCAATAGCCTTATTTATTGACTTCTGCAGTTTTGTACCCTTCTTTCTGGACATTAAATATTGTAGTTCCTTACATCTTGGATGTGGGTCCACTCGAATCTTTACAGAAAATCTCATATTCAGCCAGTCTCCTCTGAATCCACACTTAGTTATTGGCACAGATTTCTATCTCCAGCACCAAAATGTATGTCCATTTGCCTACCTAGGATCTTTGTTTGACTGTTCAAAGATATCTCAAACTCAATGTGTCTAAAATGTACTTTGTGATCTTCTCCCTTCATCTTACATTCCAACATCCTCTAAGTTGATGAGTGCACTACTGCCATACACACAAATCAGATACAGAGGAGCCATTTTTGAGATCTACTTCTTCCCCAATCACCAAGCTCTGTAAGCTTGCCATCTTAAGCAGATTTTGAATATGTTATATTCTTTTCATCTCTACCACCATCACCCTATTCCAGGCTATCACCATCTTTTTCCTGGACTATAGCTTATAGCTGCTGTGTTTGCTCAATGGATCCATTTTGTTTTCCATACTCTCTTTTACAGCCTCAGTTTAAAAAAAAAAAAAGACAGCAAACCCATGTCACTTTTCTCTGCCCTATTTAAAACTCAGGTCATTTCCGATTGCTCTTGGGATAAATGAAAGATCCTGTGACATTAAAAAACAAACAAAACCTCTGTCTTGTAAGTCTTTAAAGAAGTTCTTAAAACATTTTAGACATGAGAGAAATAAACTGGTAGTTATTTTTATTTGATTATTTGTTATTCATTGAATAGTTACTATGGACATGCATTAGAATAAACTTTCAAAGATATCTCATTTAATCCCCATAAACCTAATAGAAGGAATATATTAATATATCAATTTTATAGAAAAGAATATTCAGGCTTCATAATGTCACGAATATGGAACACAGCTTATTTCTACAGTTTCATTATACCTCTTTTCTTTATTGTCTCCTTTAGTCATACTGGTCTCCATTCAGTTCTGCATTCTAGAGAGAATGGAGGGCTTCTCACCGTGGTCCTTCCCACCACCAGGATTTTGATTATGTTGTCCTCTCCCTGTAAACCCCCCATCTTGTCTACCACCCTCTCCCTCTGCCCCGCCAGTTCATGCACCTTAGGTCTTGGGTCAGTTGTTCCTACCTCAGCAAAACTCTCTCTGACTTCTCTGACAATGAATTTCTTCCAAAAATAAACTCTTTTAGCCCCATACACCTCTTCTTAGATACATTACTTAGTTGTACTTATCACAGTTATAATTAACATTTTTGTATGAGATTCTTTGTTTTAGTCTCTGCCAGTCCATAGTAAGCTTCATGAGGGCAAGGGCAATTTCTCCTTTTGCTCAACACTTTAATTTTAGCACCTAGTATGGGTGTTGAATGAATGGGTTTCGTTAACTTGAGAAGCCATACATTGATTATCACATAAGTGTGGATTTTATCTTTTTTTTTTTTTTAAGTCTTGGTACAGAAAATAAGGCTTTGAGAAAATGAGTTGTTGAACACTATATCAAAAACTAATGATGTACTATATGTTGGCTAACTGAACATAATAAAAATATTGAAAAAGAGAGAAAATGAGATGGAGGAAAAGCTGAGAGGTTTTTGGACTTGGACAAGTCACCTCAGAGTACTGAGGCAGTGGCTGAGTTATAGAGTAAATGGTAGGGGTGTTTGCAGAGAAATGAGTCATGTTTCGATTACATACAATAAACTTTTAGAAAACAGAGCTTATTCTATGGCACCTCCCTTAGTAAGCATTGTGAGAAGTATAATAAAAATGTAAAAACAGAAACAAAACATTTGATACATCTTTAAAATTCTCATAAAACATTTTAGAAAGAAGACAGAAGTAAACTGGTAAAGTTATTTTTATTTGACATTCATTGAGCACTTACTCAATGCATTATAATTAACCTTCACATGCATTATAATTAACCTTCAAAAATATCTCACTTATTCCTTATAAGTTTGTTAGAAGGAAGCCATAAATATATCAGTTTTATGGAGAAAAATTCAGTCTCCAAAATGTTGTGAATTGAATTATACCCTAGCCCATATAGCAAAGCTATTGTTTAAAATATACTTCAGAAAAAAAAATATACTTCAGGTCTATCTTAATTCAAAATAAATGAATTAAGACTTAATAACTAGTGCTTGTCCAATTTCAGTAATATGTGTACCCTCAATCAAATGTCAAAATATTTCTGAAGATACCTACTGTAGAATTAAATTAACATTATGATAATGATAATTAAACATATAAATATAGTGGTGAAATTCTTGTACTTATAGATTGATGAAACCTTAAAAATAAAGCAATATTTGTTTTTATTTTACAAATTAAATAGAAACTAAAGAAACAAGGCATAGTTCAAATTAACAGCATTATTGTGATACATTGTTATTTTTAAAATAAAAGTACTAAAATGTGAATTCTGTATTGTTAACTATTGCTCAGGTGCTTTGTTAGTCTGCATAGGTAGATTTTGCTACATTGATAACAAACTCCAAATCTCAGTGGCTTAACAGGTGAGATTCTATCACATAGTCTATGTCAGCTGTCTCCCTAGGGCAGGTTTGATACATGGAATAATTTTCACTGCCTCACCCTTGAATATTATTAAGAACTAGTCACGGGACCCCAGATAACTGTAAGAGGGCTGGATGCTGCAGGTCTCAAGAATAACATTACAGTATTCATTGGTGAGTACAAATAATGACTATCACAATTCCCAAACTGAAAACTTACACTCTAAAATGGCTTAAAATTATGTTACCATGCACATAAAACAAGTTTAGTTTTTGTTAGTGGTAAAGTATTACATCAATACAAGAGTAAACACAGGTGGTTGTCATATTAGAACCATGGGGAATAAGATATGCTTCTCAGTATCTTGAAACTGCCATTTCTATAGGTGTTCTGTTGGCCTCAACATAATTGTAAATACAAAATGCAAGTGTGGACCATGAACTCTTGGGCAATATTTGGTGAAAAGTTGGTCATTGAGATGATTCAAAATAAGCATACTTTATTATCTTTGATGACTCAATAAAATTGGACAGATAAGTCATGGCCACATGTGAAAATATATGGCCAACCCCACTGCTTGAGAAACAATGTATTATATACAGCTATTCTGACTGTAGAGCTAACTGCCAATATGAGTGGAAAATAAATAAATACAATGTTTAAGAACAAGATCATTGTGAATTGGAGTGGTATTGAAAGGACTGATAGGCAAGAAGGATTTGAGCTCAGCCTTGAAAAAATTATAGGCTTAAACAGGCATGAGAGGAGAGATTAGACTATCAGCAGATTGGAAATCATAAAAGAAGAAGGGGAGATGGCAAGGTTTCTTGAAGATGAACTTATTTGGTATGAAGAGTTTTTTGTTTTGTTTTGTTGTTTCTGTTTTTGTTTTGAGTATCTTGTGTTTTATATATAATGAAAAGTCAGAAAAATTGGGGAAAAACATTTTTATCAGAATTAGTAATATATAGGATATGAATAAAATGGAAATAATGATGATTCATAATGCATTTATTATCCTATACCTTTTTTTCATTTTCCTAGAGACAAACCAATAAAAGGTTATAGTTTCAATGAGATAAATGATTGCACGACTGCTTTCCCAGGCCAATTAAAATGCAGTCAGTTTTCCCCTGCTCCTTTTTGTTAGGTTCTCTGAGATACTTCGCAACTATAGAAAACTTCCAAAGGCATGAAATGGCCCTCAGACTTTGTTGGTGGATAACAGGAGCAATCAAGAAGGAGGCACTAGTCATCATCAAGGAGACTTCAGCAATAAACAGGGAAATAATGAAAGTCATCCTTAGGGAAGTGGAATCAATACCCAAGTTCAATAGACAATGACACAGAACCTAGATTGAAAGGTGGGGATGTGGAGGAAGAATTGGCAAGTAGAAAAAGGAGAGCAAAAAACTTTAGAGGAGAATGCATTCAATTTGAACATATCAAGGGAACCAGCAATAGGAACACTGGTAGGTTGCTTCTCCTTATAATTAGCTGGGAATGAATTAGTGCATTGTGAGAGGTGAGGGATGGAATATGTAACTTGCTCATTTTCTCCCTTTAATGGATGTCAGAAAATCAAGGTGGTTTCCTACACCATATGAACTTGGGCTTATCTTACATGTTACTGTTCTTATTAGGTACTTAGTAATTATGCATTCAGCAGATGAATACAAAGATGAATGAATAAATGGCTAGTGAATATCATTTTCAGAAGAGGCTACAGACCGTAGTGGTCTGGTCCTTGAATCTAGTGAGATCTTAGTGGAGGGAATACTGCAAAGAGACACCAGTTCACGTTCATAAAGTGCCTGGCACTCTACATAGAGTGGCATTCAGCACGTGTGTCATTCAAATATTTTGTTGTACCCTAAACACAGATGGTCAGGCCCTGAATGCCTACCCATATTTCTCACTGCTTTAAGGATAGATTTTTGAGTAACCAGGCTAGCCAAGAAAGGAGTGTGGTCTGGGCCTTGTTTAATTCTTTAGCATCAACTAATGAAGATCTCCAGAAGTGCTTCTACATTCTTGACAGCTTGGCAGTTTCTAAAGCAGTGATAGAGAATTTTCTGAGACAGCTCAGTAGAGCTGGAGCCGGAGTTCTTAGGATTAGAATACTCCTTCTACAATTTACTAACTAGGCAAGATACTTAATTTTACTGGCCCTCATTTTTCTCATCTTTATAATGGGGCTAATAAGAGTACCTTTTTCGGGACAGCTGGGTGGCTCAGTTGGTTAAGTGGCTGCCTTTGGCTCAGGTCATGATCCCAGCGTCCTGGGGTCGAGTCCAGCATTGGGCTCCTTGCTCAGTGGGGAGCCTGCTTCCCCCTCAGCCTCTGCCTGACACTCTGCCTGTGCTCTCTTGCATGCTCTCTCTTTCTCTCTCTGACAAATAAATATAATCTTAAAAAAAAAAAAAAGAGTACAGCCACTTTGGAGAACAGTGTAGAGATTCCTCAAGAAATTAAGAATAGAGCTTTCCTATGATCCTGCAATTGCACTACTGGGTATTTACCCCAAAGATACAGATGTAGTGAAAAGAAGGGCCATCTGTACCCCAATGTTTATAGCAGCAATGGCCACGGTCGCCAAACTGTGGAAAGAACCAAGATGCCCTTCCACGGATGAATGGATAAGGAAGATGTGGTCCATATACACTATTATAGAGTATTATGCCTCCATCAGAAAGGATGAATACCCAACTTTTGTAGCAACATGGACGGAACTGGAAGAGATTATGCTGAGTGAAATAAGTCAAGCAGAGAGAGTCAATTATCATATGGTTTCACTTATTTGTGGAGCATAACAAATAACATGGAGGACATGAGGAGATGGAGAGGAGAAGGGAGTTGAGGCAAATTGGAAGGGGAGGTGAACCATGAGAGACTATGGACTCTGAAAAACAACCTGAGGGGTTTTTAAGGTGTGGGGGGTGGGAGGTTAGGGGAGCCTGGTGGTGGGTTTTAGGGAGGGCACGTATTGCATGGAGCACTGGGTGTGGTGCAAAAACAATGAATACTGTTACGCTGAAAAGAAATAAAAATAAATAAATTAATTTTTAAAAAAGAGTACCTTTTTCCAATGTGTTATTATGGAAATTACGAAGTGGTCAAAAGAGTACTTGCTTACTGTTATCACATGGTTAACAATATGAAACTAATTGAAATGGCATACATTTCTGCAAAGTAGAATAAAGTAAAAATACAAAGCAATAGGGCATTTATTCTAGCGGGATGTTTTGGATAGACTACCGGTAAGCAATATCACCAAAAATGGGTGGAGACAGGAAACTAGAGTGCAGGGTGAAAAAAAGAGTGTCTTGTTTTGTTTAGATGAAGTATGGGATAGACTTGAGAATGTTTATAGAAGAATGAAAAGATACAGAACCAAGAGAAAATTTGAAGATAAGGGAGGCAAACCCCAGAGAACATAGCAGAGGTTGAGATCAATGCCATAGGTGGAATAATTGGCTTTAAGCAGAAGCAGGGACAGATAATTGCTATGGGTTCTTTTGTGCCCCTTTATCTTTATCCTGTATATCTGTGTGGAAACAATGAGCTTTATTGGGTGTCATGGCAGCCTTACTTATTGAAAGACACCCCGTATCGCTGATTTTCACAAATTTTCCCTACTTTGTATGCTGTTAACTTGATGTTTAATCCATACACCTGCTGCTTTGTGTGCTTCACATGCCTTTTCCTTTAAATTTCATCTCTCCCAGACAGAGTTCTCAATTAAGAGGCTCTTCAGCCAAACAATTTTTAATTCCAAGAAACTTCGTTGGCATTTCCAGAAACATAGTAAACACAATTAAGTGGGCATTGCTTGCATTCTTGTTTTCCCCTCAGTGGAAAGTCATCACTGTTTCCCACCGCTTGCCAATAATTGCCTCCTGGAGTTGAAGTACTAACAGGGCAGTGACTTTATTTAATCTACTTCTCAGATCATAGGACAGTTTTATGAGTTATACGGGAACTGTATCCCATTTGATAATGATGATGACCCATCATTTTTGTATAGGAGAGCTCTTGAAATTGTCTCAACAAAAGCAGAGCACAGGAAATGGACTATTTTGTCAGACCACGTAGAAACTTCAACCTAAGAGATGTTAGCTTATGAAACATCTTCAAGTAACTTTTAATCATAGATCTAGACCTGCAGCCTTCTGTTTGAAAATTTTTTGGATTTTTCTGTAATCTGGCTCTATGACCAACAGCTAAAACTATGCTAAACATAGTTGAGTCTTTTGTATACTTTGTTTCTGTCAGGACTTTGCCTATGTTTCATGATAACATAGCTCTATCTAAGAAAAAGGAAACTTCCAAGATATGTTCGGTTTCTTTTTCCCCCCACGAAAGTGTATATGTCTTTTACTTTTATTCTCCGTAAGATGGAAAAATTAGTTTGAAAAAACAACTTCAGCTATATTATCAAAGAAGAACTCAGGAGTTTAGCTATGACATTCCCATTAAGCCTGCAAAAGAGAATGAGTAAAGCCATGTTCTGACTTTGTGACTTTAACCATTAGTAATCATCAAAACACTGTGAAAAATGATTTCAAGATCAAAGCGAAACATAGCAACTTCAAAGACAGACAGAGAGCTCGGTGCTGAAAAAGCAGGGTCCTCATAATGTAACCCCCATTAGAAGGTTGTCAGAAATCAGGTAAACAAGACCTGGATCTGAAATAGACCTTTCTAAGAACATCTGCAGCAATCTACCAAGTTTATATTTCTCATAATTTTGCACAGTTACTTTCAAGATCACTTTCTGCTCCATTCCACAAACGAAGTCCAAGCATGCTTTGTGTGATCTTTAATCACCTAAACAGAATTATAAGTTGACCATATAATTTACCGTTTAGACTTGTACATTTTGAGAGAGCAACATGGTGTTATTAATAATTATACCTCAAAAAAGTGTTAATTTGGTATGTCCTAGACAAAAGGAGAAGTGTCATACCATGGTCCTGTTAAAGAAAATAGCCTTGCTAAAGATGAAATATCATCTTTTGGCCCTAGATTAACATTTATTTCTTTTGAAATCTTACCCATTTCTCAGCCATTTAACCTTGGGTGTTTACCATTAACCAGTCTCGATAATCACAAATGTAAGTGGTCTTTATTGCCTTTAAGTTATGAAAACAACTTAAACCAACCTCAAGACATATATTCAACAACAATAGCAAAATGATTTCCAAATATTTAACACTACTAACATATCAAAAAAATTCCTGATGAAAAAGTCATGTCATATTTTACAGCTCATTCAGTAATTATATGGAGACTTGATTAGTCATTTTATATACCAAATCTTTAAGTCATCAAATACCACAGTTATAAAAAATGCACAATGAAAACAGTAAATAACTGTAAAAAATCACTATCATTTTAGCTACTTTTAACATGAACTTACTTCAACATGAGAAAATGTTGATTTTTTTAAATTTTACCATTTTAAACACAGTTGTTATGTTGCTTTCTTTTCTTTTTCTGCCTTTATCATTCTGTATGATTGTGTATGATCCATTTTCCAAAACATCCTTATAACCATTTTTATAGCAAAATGTATATAATTGCCATCAGAATTTTTATCCAAAATTTGCCCAGTTTGAATTTATTTAGTTATGTTATCATACAATCTATGTAGTTGTGGGTCAGAGTATATGTTGAGATTGTGCCCTACTTTAATTCATCATAACTTGTCATTAGATATTTGGAGTGGCTCTCATTTTTTTTCACTGTGTTAACACTGAAGTATATATTTTAATACATACAGCTTTTTACAACACCTAAAATTTTAAAATAATAACCAATTGCATTATTACCAGACCCAATGGTAAACATGAGAAAGAAGAAAAATAGTTGCCTTTGAAAAAAGAGTATAAGGGCCAAGAGTGTCAAGCAAAATTTAATTGTGTCCTAAATGACTTAGTAGAAATGCACCTTATTTATATATATTTAACAGAATTAGTGTGATTTAAAAATATATGATTCATTTGTGATGTTCGAATAATGAAAGATTATCTAATATCACTTCTGAGCAGATGAGTTCAGCTCTCTTTTATTATGAACCTAAGCATCTTACTTTAAGGTCTTTAAAGCTTTAAGGTCTGGTTTCGTTGACTATAAATGAATGGATAAGCAAAAATGCTATAGGTAAAATGGATAAGTTTGCAAATAAAAAGTGACAGTACTACTTAAGCATAAAGTATGTAGTACCATAATTCAACATTAAGAAAGACAATCTATTTTCTCCAACTAACATTATTTTAAAGTCAGTGAGACAGTAAACTAGTTCCCTCTTTACATGCAGAGATTTTTTCATTGTAACATATTCATGTAAATAATATTGTCATTATTTTATTGCAAGTGCTGGGTTATTATTTTTTCCTAGGCCTGATCCAGAGGAAATTATATTTAAACCTATTTCTGAACCCCTAGTGTTTCTTCCCCATATTCAACTTCTCTTCCTGTCTGTTCATCATCTATGTAGAGTTAGAAAAAGGACTATAAAAAGGAAGCAGGGAACCTGTTCTCTGAAAATTGATTATAGTAAGATTTTGCTGGTAAATCTCCCCTCAATTTGTTGAAATAATCATTTGAACAAAAAGCAAGAAGACTTTATTTCTAACTAAAATGTTTTGTGGTTACCTTATATGTACATTCACAAAATCACAAACACTTTTTACTAGTATTTCTGTTCACATCAACAGGTATAAATACACCAAGAGGAATTTATACACCAAAAAGAATCAGAGAAATGTGAAAAATAATTGATATTCAAGTTCATAAAAGAATATCAAAATTTATCAAAAATTAATGAAAGCATGTGACAGCAAATGACATGTTCTAGTAGTGAAGGATAAAAGAAATTAATTGCTTGCATTTATGTAGGAATGTTAAGACAGCCAATCATGTGCTCCAAATACATGGTCATCAAAACCTGACCTCAGTGAACATTTCCCATCTCATCTTCAATCCAAATCTTGTTTCCAAACCTTGCTGTAGTGAATTGGCCATCTTTCCAAGAAAAATCATCTTACTTCCACATTGTACTTTTGTTTGAATATATGCTGCTTCCAATTCTTCTGTTTGTGGAAATTGTCATAATTCAAGAAGGAACCTCCCTCCGACATAATTAAGTATCCTTTTATATACTTAATTCCCATAAAACTTTCTAAGCACCCTCCTCTTGCCCATAGACCATCATTCTATAAGTCAAATCTTTGTAACAGTAGCACAAAGTGACTTTTTCTATGAAGTAAGGGGAAGACTTTTCAAAGCAATCATGTTAGCTAATGTTTGTAATAAGATTGAATTACATTAAATGACTAACATTTTAAGAAAAATGTGATAAACTAGCTGAGATAAATTCCTTTAACTATAAGTTAAAGTCCTAAAATTTTTAAGTACAGAGAATGAATTCTCAAATATCTTCTAAGTAACTGTTATATTCACAGTTTTATGCAGTATGTAATATTACAAAGATAAATATATGTATTCTAAAATATCCTACTTTAATGCAAGACTCTTTATGTTAAATGCAATAATTCATCCCATATTCAAAGTATATGTTTTAAATAGATAACTCCAGATGATGGAGCAGTTCTTTGACTAAGGGGATTAAGACCTATTTTACAGAAGGGATGCTACCACTAATCAGTGAATAAATTTGTGATGATCCAGTAAGGGAGAAGAGCCAGGATAGCTGAATGAACATGATAATATCAAAAATGCAGATCCTTTTGCCACAAGGTTGCCCCTAAGGAAACCACACTTCATATACAGTATTATGTATTTACTTACAATATCTTTGCTTGTAATCAGATTAAAACATTGTTGTTCATTTAAAAAATCCATTTAAATTTCTTATTTTAAGACAATTATTGTGTTCTCAATTATATTTCTTAATGTTTGGACCATCTGCTTCCTGTATGAATAGAATTCCAATTTTAGAATAGTAGTCAAAAAGTGATAGAAATTTCAAAATGTATCTCCCAGGAAAGCATTTAATATGTAAAAGATGTTTGCATTAAATATTTATGTTTTATTGAGTGGAGTCAAACCAGCAACGGAACTATGTTTTTCACTCATAATTTTTCTATCATCTCACCTTTTCTTCCATGTAGGTTTCAATGGAAATACGATGATACTGTGTTCAACTGTACATAAACAGAAAATAGATAATGACTTTTAAAGAGAAAAATCCAATGATGCTCTTTGTATTTGTTAGTTTCTTTCTTGAATAGGTAAGTTACCAGATGCCTATTCTTAACTTCATATCACCAAGCACATTATTCCAGGTCCCCAGGTACAAACACAGGAGCAGATTCTTATGCATTAGTCATTTTATTGTCTCCAAATACCTCCATAGAACTTGAGTCTTGCTCTAGGAAAGAGAGGTGCGAGTCATTGATACCAAAGCCCTCATCACAGCACAGGTTAGTGTAAACCCTGTGTGGTCATTCTGACCTTGCCAGTGGTCATATGGTGTTATTTGAACAAATAGGCTGTAAGGATGGATGAGATTTCCACATTCCTTAGGAAAAAAGACAAAGAAGATGAAGATGAAGAAGGAGGGGGAGAAGAAGAAGGAGGAAGAGAAAAAGCAAAGAAGATAAAAACAGTGAGAAAAAAAGTTGAACATAATTTTGTTTAGACTTGAATCTGGAACACTTGCTTCTGTGTGTCATGCTGGAAACAAAATTGGGGAAATTCTGACACATTAAGGATAATGGAGCTGAGGATCACAAAACAAAACAAAGTATGGCTCTACTATAACATTATTGAGTCATAAAATCAAACATAACCACTATCCTTTGGACTTTGTTGAGATGATAAACTACCTTAGTTTTGTGTGTATATGTGTATACGGTGTGCACTTTTTAAAAATTAATACTTTATTTTTAAAGCAGTTTTTTAAAAAAAATTATTTGTTTATTTGAGAAAGAGAGAGAGTGCACAAGCAAGGAAGGGGCAGAGCAAGAGGAAGAAGCAGACTCCCTGCTGATCAGGGAGCCTTGGCATCATGACCTGAGCCAAAGGCAGAAACTTAACCTACTGAGCTACCCAGATGCCCCTTTTAGAGCAATTTAAAGTTCACAGCAAAACTGAGGGGAAGATACAGATACTCTCTTTTCTTATATGTCTAGCTTGAGTATTAGAGTAATGCTAGCCTCATAAAATGAGTCAGGAGACATTCCTTCTTCTTCTGTCCTCTGAAAGAGATTGTAGAGAACTCATATAATTTCTTATTTAAAAGTTTGCTAGAATTCCCCAGTAAATCCATTTGGGTTTTTGTCTTTCTCTTTTGGAAGGTTATTAATTACTGATTCAATGGACATTGATTACTGGGTAATTAATAACTGATTAATAAATATAAGCCTATCCAGATATCAGTTTTTTGTTGTGTGAGCTTTGGCAAATCTTGTCTTTCAAGGCATTAGTCTAGTACATCTAGGTTATCAAATATGTGGGCCTAGAACTATTCATAGTATTTCTTTGTATTCTTTTTCATATTCATGGCATCTATGGTGATTTCCACTCTTTCATTTCTGATATTAGTAAGTTGGTTCCTCTTCTTTTTCTTTGTCAGCCTGGCTAGATGCTCATTGATTTTATTAATCTTGTCAAAACACAAGCTTTTGGTTTCATTGATTTTTCTCTGTTGATTTCCTGTTTTCAGTTTCATTGATGTCTGCTCTAATTCTTATTATTTATTTTCTTTGGCTTACCTTGGAGTTTATGTGCCCTTTTCTTTCTAGTTTCTATAGGTGGAAACTTAGATTATAAAATTTAGCTCTTTCTTTTCAAATATATGCTTTAAATGGTATAAGTTTCCTTCTAAATACTGCTTTTCCTGTATCCCACAGATTTTGATAGATTGTGTTTTCATTTTCATGTATTTAAGTTATTTTAAAATTTCTCCTGAGATTTCTTCTTTGACCCATGTGTTATTTAAAAGTATCTTTTTTATTTTCTCTGTATTTGGGGATTTTCCAGTTATCTCTCTGTTCTTTCTTTCTTTCTAGTATAATTCCATTGTGGTCTGAGGACAGACATTGTATGGTTTCTATTATTTTAAGTTTGTTAAGGTGTGTTTTATGGCACCAAATGTTGTCTCTTGGTGACTGTTTCATGTAGGCTTGAGAAAAATATGTATTCTGCTGTTGTTGGAAGAAGTAGTCTCTAGATGTCAATTATATCCAGTTAATGGATGGTATTGTTGAATGTAACTGTTTCCTTGCTCTGTTGTTAGGTGCACACATGTTAACGACTATTTCATTGGAAAATTGACCCCTTAATCATTAGGCAATACCCTTCATTATCCCTGATAGCTTTCCTTGCTTTGGTATCAAGTTTCTCTGAAATTGATGTAGCTAATACTGCTTTCCTTTGATTAGGGTTAGCATGGTGTACTTCCTCCCTGTGTATTTTCTTTCATATGTGTTTTTATATTTAAAATGTGTTTCATATAATCATCACGTATTTGGGTCTTGTTTTTGATCTACTTTGACAGTCTTTGTCTTTTAATTGTACATTTAGACCTTTGACTTTCAAAGTGATTATGGAAACACTTGGGTTAATATTTACCGTATTTGTTACTGTTTTCTATTTGTTGCTTTTGTTCTTTGTTTCTATTTTTGTTTCCCACTTTTTTCTGCCTTTTATAGTTTTAATTGAGCATTTTATATTTATATCGAGCATTTTCTCATTTTGGCATAATAGTTACATTATCTATTTATTTATTTATTTATTTTTTAGTGGTTGCTGTGGAGTTTCCAATATGCATTTGCAGTTAATCCAAATCTACTTTCAAATAACACATATAGCATTAATACCTTATAATAACAAAATGATCCTTCCCATCTCTTGTATCATTGTTATCATTCATTTCACTTTTATATAAACATGAATAAGCATACATGTATATTTGTGATATACACACACATACATATATATTAGCATACATGATTAACCACATTTGTTGATGTTATTATTATGAACGAACTGTTGTGTTAGATTAATCATGGATAAGAAAAGGAACAGTTTTTACTTTACCTTCACTTCTTCCTCCTTTGATGTTCTTCCTTCATGTAGGTCAAACCTTCTGATGTTATTAATTTTCTTCCTCTCTAAAATTTTTTCAACACTTCTTATAAGTCTGGCAATAAATTCCCTCAATTTTTATCTGTGAGATAAGGTCCTTATTTCTCCTTCAACATCAAAGAATAATTTCTCAGGATACAGATTTTTAAGTTAGTGGCCTTTTTTTCCTCTGACCATTTTAAATATTTTACTCTTCCTCACATGGTTTCCAAGGATAAGTTGGATGTAATTCTTATCTTTACTCTTATATAGGTAAGGTGTCTGTTTTTCCCCCCTCTGGCTTCTTTCAAGGTTTTTTCATCTTTGATTTTTTTGTAGTTTGTATATGCCTAGGTATATGCCTAGGTATAATTTGGTTTGGCATTTATCCTGCTTGTTATTCTTTGAGCTTCCTAGGTTTGTGGTTTAGTGTCTGACATTTTGGATAAATTTCAGTCATTATTGATTCAAATATTCTGTTCCTTTCTCTCCCCTCTAATAATTGCATTAAATGTATGTTATACGTTTTGTAGTTGTCCCACAGTCATTAGATAGTCTGCCTTTTTTTCAGTCTGTTCTCTTTGCTTTTCAGTTTTCAAAGATTTTATGGAACTATCTTCTTAAGTCAGAGAATCTTTCCTCACCAGTGTCTAGTCTACTATCTAACCCACCAAAAAACATCATTCTTCATTACTGTTAAAGCATTTTTTGTGTCTAGCATTTATTTTTGCTTCTTTCTTGGGATTTCTGTCTCTCTGCTTATCTTGCCCATTTGTTTTTGTCTGCTCTCTACATTACCCATTAGAGCCATTAGCACATTAATCATATTTGTTTTAAATTCCTGGTCTGACAATTCTAAGATCCCTGCTATGTCTGGTTCTGATGCATACTCTACTCTTCTCTTCAAACTGTGTGTGTGGTTGTTGGTTTTGTTGTTGTTGTTGTTGTTGTTGTTGTTGTTGTTTGCCTTTTGGTATCCCTTTAATTTTTCTTGATAGCCCGGCATCATGTACAGGAAAGAAAAAGAACTGCCATAAATGGGCCTTAGTAATGTAGTCCTGATGTATGGGGAAAGGGTAGGCATTCTATAATTCTATTACTAGGTCTCAGTCCTATGCCTCTGAACTGTGAGCTTCATAAAAGTTTCTGTTTTTTTGCTTACCCCTAAGGTGGAACAGGATGGCTAGAGTGGGCTGAAGTTGGTATTTCCCTTCTCCCTCATGGCTTGGCTGGAATGGCTGGAGTTGGGTGTTTCCCTTCTCTGGGTCAGTAGGGCTCTGTGAATACCCCAGTGTGGTATACTTTGCTTAATTTTTTCCCCCCAAGACAAGACCTTGATAAGAAGAAAAAAGAAGTCTCTGATGTAATTCAGAATGGTTTATTTTCCCTTCCCCATGCCTGAAGTTCAGGGGATTTTTCTCTTACATTGACCTAAAAAATTTGTCAAGGTCCTTGAGATGAATCTCCTTATGTTACAGGATCCTCTATGACTGTCCCTCCCACCCCAGCTGAGAGTTTTAAACTCTTAGAGTTGTCCCTACTGAGCCTTCAGCAATTTGTAACTAAAGTTCAGGTTTTTATACCCTGGTACTGGTTCCCAGGGTGGTTTCTTGTTGTGAGTATCAGCTCTAGTTAGCCATGGCTTTCTAAATTCTCCTCTTTGTCTCTCCAGTCATGGGGGCAGTGGTTTGCCCTGTGTCCTGCTCTTAGAGATTCAAGACGGGTTGTTGAGTTTCTAGTTTGTTGAGGACAGTGTGACAACTTCTAAACTCTATGTTACATAAGGTGCCAGAAACCAGTTTCCTGACCTTAATTTTTAAGCCATGCTTAGTTCTGCTTTTTGTTCCTTGTGAATGAAAATATATCAAATGATATATATGGCCAAATCATTAAAAATGATGCAAAATATGTATCAGTATTATTAATACGTTAATGAGCATATTAAGAGCCACTTAGAAGCCCTCATATAAAATTATATGCCTTTGTTCATGACAACAGTCTGTATATTTCTATAAATGTGCAATCCATTTCTCCAGTTATATAAACATTCAAAGGATCATATTTTGGACATACTCTAATGCCTCCTTCTATTAATTAAAACTAGATTCCATTCAAAGAAAACTATAGTGTTTGAGATCTAAATGCCATATTTGTTTATTTTTAATTTTGCTTTGCTTTATTAGAATTGGTCAAAGTTATAACATTAAGAAAAAAACAGTTTTGTTTTCTCACTTATTCTGGTTTTCTACTTAATTTCATGTAATGAATATAGTCTTTTGTATCAGTGAATTAGTATTTTTATTGATGAAATCATTGAGAACTGTAGGTACCAAACTTCAAATCAATGGTAAAACCTTTTTAGAAGCTGTTGTACTTGAAAACTGTTAATGGAAGTTGTATCATCCTTTAGACTTAAATGTGTTAAAGATTTTACTTCTATTTCCAAGGCTTAGAATAGAACTTGTACTAACAATGTGAAATTATGCCTAAAATGTTTTAGCACCAGAGACAGATGAAGAGATTTAGAGCAATTGTGTTTTAAGATTTTGATCACTAAATTAAAAAAAAATCAATGAAGTCAATTTATAATTTACATAGGTTAGACAATTTCAAATATCCATTTGTATCATAATTGAAAATAAAATCAAATAAAGAACAGCTGTAAAAATCGTTAACTTGAATTTTAAATTTGGCAAGGTATTGGGCTTGTATCCTCAGAGGATACCCTTCTTTAAATGTAAAACAAAGTATTAAAAGGCCCATTTCTCAGTGGCATCATCTTGATTCAAGAGACAACATTCAAGCCATCAAAGGTACAGCTCTCAGAGCTCTGAAACAGGCAAGAATGACCTTAAATGGATAAGATTTTTTTTTTCATTAGTTTACTAGAGCTGAATGTATCTGAAATAGAGAATTCATGCAATTCACTTCACTATGGTAATTGTCACATAAATGGGATAGTCAATGGAATGTCCAGCTTATATATAGGAAGAAATTATGTCATTTACAATGACGGTACAATTTGCATCGTATCTATATTCTGTCTTGATTTAAATTTACAAAAATAATTTCGAGCTTATAATATCTTAACTCTTATTAAAAACAGTCTGTTGGAGCACCATTTAAAATATGCAGTTAAAACAGAGTTTGAGGGGGCACCTGGGTAGCTCAGTGGGTTAAAGCCTCTGCCTTCGGCTCAGGTCATGATCTCAGGGTCCTGGGATGAGCCCCACATCAGGCTCTCTGCTCAGCAGGGAGCCTGCTTCCTCCTCTCTCTCTCTGCCTGCCTCTCTGCCTGCTGGTGATCTCTGTCTGTCAAATAAATAAATAAATAAATCTTTAAAAAAAAAACAAAAAAACAAAAAACCAGAGTTTGAAACGGCTTAATACAAGAGTAAGCCAAAAATAGCGAAGTATGATGTGTTCAAGTGGTAGCCGGGCATTTATCTGCTAAATTCAAGGCAAATGAGTCTTGAACAAAAGTCATTCTGTGCCAAATCCCACAACTAATATTACTTCTTCTTTCCTAAACTCTCAAACCAGTTTTTGTTTTTATCATTTGGTTACTTAAGTAAGCACTGATCCTGTTCATACTATTTTGTTTTATGTGTGACTGTCTTTTCTTTTCAACTGAATTGTAAGCTCCTTGAGAAACAATGTCCACAGCTCACATTTCCTCTGTTCCACCCACATAATCTAACCCACATGTAGTTGGCCCTGCCCTTGCAGAAAACTCATTTGATGTATTTATTAGCCACAGAACCTTCCTCCTAACTGGTAGTTGCATTAAGGAAGACTGAGGTGCTGGTCTTTGAATAATATTCACGCCTAGCCGAGCCCCTGGTACACAGAAGATATTTAATATACAAGGACTGTAATAGTCCTTGTATATTAAATATCTTCTGTGGAGGGTATGTGCTATGGTTAGTGCTGTGAAGTGTATAAACCTGGCGATTCACAGACATGTACCCCTGGGGATAAAAATTTGTTTATAAAAATAAAAAACAAACAAACAAACAAACAAAACAAAACAAAACAAAACAAAATATACAAGGACTAATGAATTATTTTGTTTCTAGATTCTCTCTCTGCTCATCAGAATAGAAGTATCAGTGAAAGGAAACTTTTTATTCCACAAAACAGCTCACTTGTTGTTTAACTGCCAAGATAGCATTTACACTTGGCCTAAATCTTTTTTCTTATGACTTATATGCATTTATACTTGTTTTATGCAATGAGCTTAAAAGAATGATTCTTATTTCTCTTAATATTTAGGTAGCACTTTACCTTCCAAAGAACTCTAAGCTATTACTCAGGATTTGTAGCTTACCTCAGAATATTTTTAATGTTTCCAAAATATGAAATATATATAATAGCTACATTGAGATCCCCGATGACTAAAGGGAAATAAAGCCAAAACCCTGAGATACACTCTACAGATTTTTAATGCTGTGCTTAGTCATTGTGTGTTTATTTGAGAGTTCTCAATCTCCTTGAAAATTCTGGAGACTCAGAATATGCGAATAATCTAGCCCAGAAGTCAGGTCAAGTCATGAACTTGCTTTTTGTGGTTCACTTCCAGCTTAACTTCCCTTGTGTGCAAAGAATTATACAGCAATTTGCCACAGAACTCCACAGGCATTTACCCATAAGAGGATTTGTTTAAGAAGTGGCATCAGTTTTGGCCACAGGAGAGCCAGGTATACATGCAATCAAGTGAAGTACTTATGACTTCCCATGTAGTCAATTCTCTGTGGTCCTTCTCTGTGGTGCATTGCTTGTTTGACTGGTTTAAGATTATGTTTTTGGTAAAACTAATATTTTAAAACTTAAACTCAAAGATAGTGCCTATAATATATCGTTAACAACACAATAATTCTTCAAAGAAAGAATGGGAATTTAAAATTTGATAAGATCAAAAGATAAACTCACTGCACATCGACCCTAAGGAACTTTTCTTCTAACTCATCAAGTTTCATAATACTGAGAAACGTATAATAATAGTATTTATGTGACATGTTTTATTGCAAAAGCTTTTGAATTTTTATTTAATACCAAAATGGTCCCCATTGAGATGTTAACATTCCTCTTTCCAGTTGCATTGATATTGTAAAAACATTCCCAAATACTCATGGAACCTCAGTTCAGCTGTGCTTCTAGCCTTGGTTTGGTGGGTAAAAATGAATGTATAAATATGTTTGTGATTGGTGAAGTTCGAATGTTATTTCATGAGGATGAATATATGCTATGAGAGAAATTTTGATTTGACTATTGACATTTGTTATTGCTTTTTTACTGTTCAATTTGATTACCCTACCCTTTCCTTGGGAATTCCAATGAGATGGTAGTAGAAGATTAACTCCATTGCTCCCAGATTTCTCTGAATTTATGAGAGTCATTAGCACTCATTCATGATACACTGACATCTTTAGTGATAACCTTTTAATGGATGGAGGTCATGTCGAAGATAGTTTTGTTGTAGCCTTGGGTACCATCCAATATTGTTAAGCATGCATTGATACCACCTTGGGGGAAAGCTCATAATACTTAGTTATTTTGCCATATCTTTAGTCATTTAAATCATAGAGATATGCCATGGCTATATAGCCATTTTTGTGTGGTTTAAAATTTAGCAGTGATTGTTGCTGAGCTCTTGGAAGAAAACTCCCTTCCTTGTCTAATTTAGAACACCAACCATAGTTAGAAAACAGAACTGTAGTACAAGTAAAGATGAGGAGGTTGAGAACAATTCAGGGAAGTCCAAAACTTACAGATATGTTCTGTGTAGTGTACAATTCACTGCCAAGTGTGAAGTTATTTATTGTGAATCATCTTAGGATCATCTAAGAAAAGCGAGTCTAAAACAAGCCAAATTATTTAGTACTGAGTCACTATGCAACACCCCCTTCCTAACAATTCTGCTTTAATTCATTTTATGTATTGCCTTCCACATAAGGTGTGGGTTGCTTTTTTGGAAGTGTTCTGCTGCTGGTAACATACAAAAGCTACAACTAGCATCTCTTTCCTATTTAATTGTCTAGCAAAGAAATCACCCAAGATTATATATACATGTAACCAGAGATGTCAGAATTGGGAAACAATTAGAATCTCTTCAGTTTGATTCTAGTGTTTTTGTTGTATCACTGTGTCTTTAATTAGAGAACAAACACCCCCTAGAGGTAAGAACAGAGCATAAACACAGTATTAGTTTGACACATCTAAACTCCTGACCTTCTACCAGCACCAGTGTCATTTGATGGTGTGATTCAATTCACCTTGGAAACATCTTAATAAACCCATTGCTTTAGATATATTCTGGGAAACTTACTTGTCCACACTCTGTCCATAGGGATATATGTGTATAATTGCTAAGCTTCTAGTTCATCAGAACTTGGGCAGCTCAGCAAAATGATAGGGTGGCCATCCATGGAGTGAGATTCCCACATCTGTTACTATCACTTTTTGCTGTGTGACCTTGGGTAAGTTACTTAACCTCTTTTTGCTTCAGTTTCTTTGTCCATAAAAAGGTTATAAGGAATAGATAATGTTTGCAAAGAACTTAGTATAATGCTTGGCTCATAATAAATATTCAAGTCTGTCAAATAAGTTAAGATTACCACCTTAATGAGACAGTACAGCTCTTAAAAATGGAAGTACAAGAAACAACAGCAGGCACACACACACAAACGTGACTATCAGGCAATCTTGTTTGGTGTTTGAGAAGATACTAAGTAAAGGCTCTTAATGGATCTATCTGAGCTTTTGTACATAACAATGAATTACTCTGCCTCTATAGTCAATAATGCTCAAGAGTGTATCTTCTTTCTCAACTATACATTGCAATACAGTTAGCCAGTCTTTGACACTTCCTGCACTGGGCTCCTGTGAGCGAATCTATTTGGGGCCTTCCCAGAAGATTCATTAAGTTGTATTGAACGTGTCTGCTTGCCTCATGGGCAGGGCAAGGAATACCAAACACAAAACACCTGTGCTCTCAAGTTAGCACCAATTCTGTTTCTTTAGCCAATTCAAGGTTTCATTTATTATTTATAACATTCTGAATGTGTTGGGACCTAATTATTTCTGAAAGTTCCGCATCTCTCACTCCATGTCATGTCAGTTGCAGCTGGCTGGAATCTTATCTATTCTTAGATTCGAATTTGAAGCAGAATATTCTCCGTGGAGAGCCCTTGCCTCCTGTGCATGCTCCCCTCAGTAATCTGTCAAAAGTGCAAATGTGAGAGTGTTTAGGTCATGATTTATCATGTCCTCAATCTTCTCAAAAGTTCATTAATTTTTGTCATCTTTTTCTAGGACTGCAAACAATAGTGTATTTAATATCAGGTAATATTATTAAGTTGCGAAGGGGTTGAGTTAATATTTGCACACTAATCACTTATTTTGAAGTGAATGATCTAATAGTAAAACATTAATAATCAAAGTGGTGTTTAGATGTCAGAAAAGAGTGTGCCTGCTCAGATATGTATTCTATCAAAAAGATTTTCTCAGCATCTGCTTGAAGACAGTGTTTTAAAAATCTATATTCAGAAGGCAATTCAAAACCAGAAACATCCATAAGCTCTTTAGGAATGCAGGTACCTGGCCCACGCTAGATCCATTGATTCAGAATCTCTAGAGCTGAGGCCTAGAAATTAAAATTTTTACAAACGCTACAGGTGATTCCAACGTTTGAAAATCTCTGATTTGAGATATATGGAAGTGTTCATTTTTCCAACTTCTTTAGTTCTTCAGTAATTTCAGGCAGCTGCTGGCCAGGCAGAGTGTGACTGGCAGATAGGATAGGACCGCTTCAATCTACATGTGTGTATTAATTTATCATCTGTACTACTTGCCAGTTTCACTGCTGGCCTCTTTGCTAAGATCTGAGAAAGCCACAGGGAGCAAAGGCGCAGATTTTGCTTAGAGTTTGACTTGAAGCACCCAAACGGCTGCCAGAGGAACTGATGATAGAGGGACTCTTTCTTGGCAGCTGGCACAGCATACCCCAGAGAGTACTGCTGGCTGGGATTCACTATCAAAACTAAGAAAACTATTTTCATCCCACTCCCTTACTATAATAAGATGAACAAGTCACACCTGTGGTGTGGTAACACTCAGGGCTTGATAAACTCTGGTGGCTTGAACTTACTGAACTTCTGTGGTTTCCACTTGATTAAGAAGCAATACCAGATCTCCGAGTAGTCTTCCTTTGTGTTCTCTGCTGGTGCTTTCTTTCTCCATCCTCTTCATGAAGCTATCTCTTGAAATGTTGTTCTCAACTCCCTTCTTCCTTTGTACTTCCTGTCAAGGAGCATCAGTCTCTTTCCATGGCTTCAACTTCATGTTGGTGATGCACAATGCTTAGTAGCTCTAATCACTTTAGAACTGAAACCCACTTTTCCCTACCATCAACATTGTCACGTCCATATCCAGTTGTAGCCTCACATTCTGAAAATCTGTAATAGAATGCATTTCCTTACTCTCGGAAAGAAAAAATAAAATCTGGTCATAAATTTGGCCTTTTCCTTCAATGGACTCTGTCTCCATCCTCCTCGTTAAACAGTTTAGAAGTAGTAAACAAGTTTGGCTTCTTTAGTCCCAAATTAATCCCTGAACTGATTTACTGCTATTTATAACAATTCTGTGCAGAAATTTCAGGAAGCCTGGAACCTTTCAGGCATAGAAAGTATTTAACTCTAAAGGAGATAATACATTATAGTGATTATAAACAAGACTTTGAAACAAGAGAAACTGGTTTGAATTCTGCAACACTTTATGCTGCAGAAGCACTGGTATATTACTTAACCTTTTGAAACTTCCATTTTTCTTACCAATATTTATTTACTCTTTCAACCAATGTTGTGGAGAATCTTGTAAGTTGCCTTACTGTACTAGAATCTTGGTGTACTCTGTTGGACAACATGTCTTTAGTCATGGGGAATATAGATGAGTACTTTATTGTGATGAAAAAGAAGTAATATGTTAAAATGCTTCACACACAAAGTAAATTCTCTGAAAATATTAATTCTGTTTCCCCTAAAATCTATTTTCTGACCTTTGGTTAACATCTCATATTTCTGTAGGCACTGCAGGCTTTGTTTCTTCTTTCCTCATTAAAGCATAACTCTACCTCTGTCCCTCCATCAAAATGGAATACAAAGTGGAATGTAGTTCTCCCATGTTCTCTGATTCTTGCTTTCCTCAGAGATGATTTGTCAACCCCTTTTCATTTTATTTCTCCTGGAAATCCATGAAAAAATCTTACTTAGCAGAGTTATATGGTCAAATTTACAAGATAGATTTTTGTGATTTTTTTTTCTTTTCCTAATATGAATGGTGCATGAAGAAGGTAAGAATGGCTACTAGGTTTTCTTCTTGGTTGACTGGTTTGATAGATGTGCCACTGACCCAAGTTAATATAAGAAGAAGGAAAGGGGACATAATTACACATTCTTTGTGTTCTTTGAGGTTCTTGAGGAACCTTTAAGTGAAAAGTTTAGTGGAAATTCACATAAACAAATACAAAACTTGGGAGAGAGCCCTAGGACCACAAATAAAGCTTTGGGATATACTAATTTCAAGTTGGTAGTCAAATCTATGGTAGTAGATTACTTAATTTGTTTCAAAATAGTGTAAATTATGCACTGATGGTGTACTAGGCATTGTGTTTGAAAGTAAGGCTTAAAAATTGAATAAAATTTGGGATGCCTGGGCAGCTTACTCTTTTCAGCATCCAGGTCTTGATTCTGGCTCAGTTCATGATCTCAGGATTGTGAGATCCAGCCCCACATTGAACTCTGTTCTGGGCGTGGAGCCTGCTAAGGATTTTTTTTCTCTCTCTCTCTCTCTCTCTCCATACTCCCGTTCTAAAAAGCAAAAATAAAATTGAATAAAACTCATATTGCCACTGCCCTAAAGGAGCTAATACTTTGTCAAATGTAAAGAGTCAAGTAAATAAATATAAATTGGGGAAGTGTATGCATTTTGATAAATACTGGTTGCGAAAAGTTTAAACTGGACGAATAGACAGAAACCCAGTGTACTTGAGTGGGACTAGGAGGAACCAGAGAAATTTGGATTTCAGGCAAAAACAATGAGAATCATTGAAAATTTTTAGTTTTTAATTCTTATGGGACATAGTAACTCGCAAAGGACTGACACATTGATCTTATTATCGTATGGATAGGCAAAAGGCAAGAATGTTGCCCCAACTTCAATCTTGAGCTCTAGAACCACAATTCCTGTGGGTGGCTTATTGCAAATTTGCAAACTACAGGGTAGGTATATTATATGGGAAAAAATTGAGCTTAGACAATTTGAAGTAATTAATAGCCAAATACTACCAGGATTTCTGATTTTTATTTCAGCAATTTTTAATGCAGTATGGATTACCTTCACTTCTCTGAAAAATGTCCTGATTTCTGTGCATTTCAATGTTTTATGTTTATTTTTCCATACTGACAAAAGCTTCCTTCACCAGAGTATTTGTGCTGGAATTTTCCAACTCAATGATCAGTTACCAAGGGATGTTCTTTCTGAACTCAGGTCTTGTGTAACCAGGATGGTTGTAAGGATAAAACTTGAACTTCAGCAGCCAAGTCAAAGCAGAAAATACTTCATAATGTGATTTTCAAAATTCACCGTCATAAGTACTAATGACCCGAAGGTTGGGAGTGTAATTAACTATATGGACATTGATAAATCTTGTCCGTAAGCTGGGGCATATCAGTTCAGGATGCAGTAAACTGAGATACAAAATTATCAACAATTTAAGTGAAAAATCATTCATTTTAACAGAAACAGTAGTAATAATATTATCTTCAGAGAACTGTATATATGCAAATATAGTAATTGTAGCAAATATAAATGGCATGTTTAGTATGTTCGATCACTGTTAGACACTTTATATGAATTTTCCTCAAATAGATATTATTGTCATCTCCATTTTATATATTTAAAAAAAGCCCTGAGAATGAGCAGGTAATCTGCTACTAGTTCAAATGGCTTGAAAGTAGTAGGTCTAGGAACTGAATCACAGTTGCCTAGGTTCTCTGTTTTTGTGTATGTAAAAACAATATTGTTGAAACATTACACGAAAAATAGTGTTTGTCTTTATATTTTAATTATTGTCAGCTATTAAAATTCAGAGAACCACCAGATTGAAATAACTAGAGCTTTTTTTTTTACTTTAACCATCAAAACAATTTTTGTATATTTATGTGTACAAAGATTTATAAGATGTAAAAGGTGACTGTAGGCTGAGAACATAGGACAATATTTTTTATCTTCAAATACAGTTACAACTGTTGTTCAGTTTTAAGTACTAAATAATCCCTTATCTTAAAAAAAGACTCTCTATGTTCAAGGACACAAAATTATTATGTCCATATCGTCTACAATTTTAGATTGATTTCATGTCATTATATTGTTGGCTTAGTTTGTAATCGGTTGCATGAGTTAGTAAGTGTGACAGCTGCTTGATTTGGTGTAGGGAAAAAAGAGCACTCTGATAAAAGTATACTAGTAAGAAAAAAATCAAGTAGTATAGCAAACTTTTCACATCAAAAGGATATAAGGAACATAAGTACTTTAATGACTTAAATAGACACATTACCCATGCATTAGGAAAACCTTTATTTATAACTTTTTTTAAGTAATGAAAGCAGATGAATCAAAAAGCTATAGTAAGAGCCTAGAGGGAAAATATTCCATTTTCTGCCTTGTTACTAAATTTGTGTGAATTCTCCAGAATGTGAGATAATACACTTAAATGGTGGTTTGTACACATATTTTAAACATTTTATTGTATTATTTTTAAATTGGCAGTTTTTTATGGTATCAGAAAGGAGAAAACGAACTTCGTTAATAATTTTTTTTATTTGACCACCATTAATTTTATCAATTCTATTCTATTAGGGAAAATAATTGCTAACATTTCCCCTAGGCCATTGCTTTACAAGGATGAAATCATTTAACATTCACAACGACTTTATGATGTAATGATTAAGTCATTATATAATTAGGAAACTAAGAAACAGAGAGCCTAGGGAACTTTCCCATATTCATATATTCAGTAAATTGAGGAGTTGAAATCTGAATCTTGTCTACTTGTTTCCTGAGCCACATATGATAACAACTACATTAAACTGAAACATATCTATCTCCATCCATCATCCAGGGCTGATGGACGCTTGCTTTGGAGAAGCATATTTAAGTAATACAAGGAAAATTTCTATTTTAAACGATAAGCACATATTTGTATTAGCACTGCTCTTATCACATTCTAAGATATATACCACCAATAAAGTGTTTTTTTCTACTTTGAAAGAGTTCTACTTAATTCTAATAAATGAAACTTTCTTCAGGGTTGATATATTCTGCAGTTCTTATCTGTCCAGAGGCTGATTTTTTGAATAAACTCCAGTACACCTCAATCTGTTTGTCAAAGTTAACTTCCGGAAGTAGGAATGTAGTGGGTGACAAAAGTGAAGAAATTTACATGATAATTTTTTATTTTGTACCTTTTACTTTTTTGTAGTAACCATTTTGACTTTTGTAGTTAAGGGAAAGGTAAAAATTCCAGGCAGAGCCGACATGAGAGTACCACAGATGATAGTTTTATTTCACAGATGAGAAAGCCGATGCTAAGAGGAGGTTAGTAAAATGATCAGAACCATCTAACCTCAAAGTCCATGCTGTTCCTATTAAACTTGAGGTGTTAAAACCATAAAAGTAAGCAAACAATGTAGGCTTAGAAATTCAGCCTTGGACTCCACTAGCTGCATCACTTGTATCAATTCCACCAGAATTCCTGGCATAAGTTTTTACAAGGCAGGATCTCTGTCATATTTACCTCCATCCTCAAACAATATATGGCCTACAGCTAGAATTCAGTAACTACTGACCTTGAGTGAATTAAACAGAGAATTTTTATTTGTCTTCAAGGCGGCACACATTTCTTCTCCTGGACATGTGTTTGGAGATCTCTTTGCTCCATCTCACAGTCTCAGGTCAGGAATCGGATTTTTCCTTGCAAAAGAAAGAGATCAATCAATAATCTGTTTTGCAATACTCAGTTAAACAAGGAATTCTAATAAACACTCAGAAAAGCACTTTCAAAATTGGTGGAAAGGAGCAGTGACCCTTCTGTTCTCCGGTGGCATCAGAGATTCTCCACAGGAATTTCCAAAGGTGTCAGATGTCTCTGAGCATTATTTCTTCTGCTTGTGTTTCTCTCTCCCCGCATCTCCTTTAGCTCTCCATTTATCTCCATCGCTTATCCTGAGGCACAATGTGAGTAGAAAATTTTAATAAAGGAATAAGGATTACCATGAGGCATAAAATACTCTAGTTCCCTTTCCTTATACTCCTATCTGAGCATTGACAGTAACAGAAAGTGTCTCAGGCTTAAGGCATATGGCATATTAATTCTCTCAGTGTAACTGAACATCAGAACAGGATTTCATTCTTAAATAATTGCATATGAGAGAAAAGAAAATGCAATTCAAACAAACAGGAGAATTCACAATCTGTTAATAATGATCTTCCAGAAATACTTTAGCAGCCATGGCAATTCCCACCCTAAAACTAACTTGAAAACCCAGTGGTTTCATACATTGTGTAAGAAAATTTAAATTGTATCATTTTTAAAACTGCCTAAGCATCCTGCTTTTCCTATAATTATCTTCCTCTTTCAATATCCATTATCTTCGTATGCCTAGGGTTTATTCTTAAAAAGTCAAACTTATAGCCATAAAAATAGAAATGCACTTTTAGTAACTGTTGCATTATACTAAAAATATATTTGGATCTATAAGACTTCACAAATTCAGGACTCTTTCCCAAGACCAAATGCCTTGAATTTCCTACAGTTGAGCAATGGAATAGTTTTGCATTGCTTTTCTAATTAAAGTGCAGAAAGTTAATAGCTTTAGACATCTCTGCAAAATGAGTAAATGTGTACCCCTGTCTTGACATTTCCTCCAGCATTGATTTGAAAACACTAAACGTATTTTATTTTGTGGAACCAGAGAACAAAAATCCACCTGGTAATTGTTTTTCATTGATATTCCCTCAGTGAGTTTGCATTTGTAGGATAAGAATTGGCATTTATAATTCAGAGCCAGTCAAATTATAGAATTTGTAAACTGAAGCTCTTTATTTTTATTAGGATAACCTCACAAAGTGATTGGATGGCTTTGTACATCGTAGTCACGTATCTCTTATTTCAAAATTGATTAAAGAGCTAGCAACAACTTTGCCTATATAACAGAGAAGGAGAAATATCTCTAGAAATTCACTTAAAACAGGTTTCTTAGACTTATTTTGATACTGTAGGACCAGAGCCTCACTATGAAATCAACTTTACATTAAATATTTTAACAGAGGACAGTCTTCACGTAAGAGTTCAGGTCTGGTCAGCAGGAGGGCCCTGCAGATTTGTGGTGAACTTAGGAACTTTTGACTTCACATAGATGTGGAAAACATGAATAATGCCCTTACTATATTGATTATATGCCAGGAGGAAAAAAGTCAGGGTAGTACATCTGTAGGATTTAGATGAAGCTGTGGCATGGGTCAAACTGTGGATAAATGAAATATCAGTTCAGCAGTAATAAGCCCTTCTTTCCCAAGTTTTGGAGTACAGACCAGTCCTGTGGGATTCTGAAACCAGAGAAGTGCACACTGTATCCATGCCTCATCACTTTCTATAGATTATAATTGATGTCTAGATAAAACCAAGTTAAAAGGAACACGATGATCATTTACCGTTAATGAAAAGAGAAGTTATAAAAGGCCAGAAAGGAATGGTATATGGAAGTTGGCAAGGGATAATTACCATAAATTTTGCTTTGATATTCTGGTCGTTGATAGGGTGCAATGGTTGGGATCCTATCTTTTTCTTTTCCTTTCTATGTGAGTCAAATAGGATGGGCTCTAAAAGATAGGACTGGAATAATTACTCCATTTAATAAATGAACATAAAATGTATAGAGTGCAGGATTCTATAGTGAGAATTAATGGCCTCTCTCCCAAGAAGTTTTATCCACTCCATTGACTGTGATGTCTACATATATAGTTGGTAACCCTCAATCTTAATCTTCAGCCTTGACACTTTATTCTGAGATTAGACTCTCAACACACTTGAAAGAAAGTGTATTACTTTACATCTTCTCTTTCTCTTGTCCTTCTATCTCCCATATTGGCATCAACACATATTTGTTCTTCTAAGCTAGGAGAATAATTCTCAAGATAAGTGTACTTTTAATATCCTTTATCTGTTTCACCCATCCCTCCACCCACCTCCCCTCTAGCGCCACCAGTTATATGTATTTAAGAGTCAGGCTTTTTTTTTTTTCTTTCTTTATTTGTCATGTTTTGTTTCTTAAATTCCACATATGAGTGAAATCATATGGCATTTGTCTTTCTCTGACTTATTTTACTTGGCATTATATCCTGTAGGTCCATCCATGTTGTTACAAATGGCAAGATACTCTTTTTTATGGATGAGTAATATACCACACACCAGTCTTCTTTATCTTTTCATTTATCAATGGATATTTGTGTCGTTTCCATATCTTGGCTGTTTAATAAGGTTGCAATAAACATAGGGATGCATATATCTTTTCAAAATTAGTGTTCTCATTTTCCTTGAGTAAATACCCAGTAGTGGAATTACTAGATCATATGATAATTCTCTTTTTAATTTTTTTCTTTAGAACAGTAAATCTTTGTTCAGGGTGGAGACAGGAGAGATTTAAGGCAGGGAGATGAGTCAATAACCAGTTTGATCTGTCAAACCCCTTTATAACTTGAAATTCTATTAGGTCAATCAATGGAAGTGTTTTTTGTTTGTCTGTTTGTTTAATTTGATGTTACTCAGAATGATTTTATGTCTTGTGACTTCAATTTAAGGATATTTAAAATAGAGGATATTTCAGATTTTGATCACTGTTTACACCAAGGTCTCTTGGAGGATGTATAGCCATCTTTCTTGGCATGAGTGGACAGAGGGCTGATAAGGACATTCCCCGGCTTATAATAACAAAACAGTGATTATGGGAGTTAAATACTTTGAGGGCTCTCTGTGCTATCAGATACTCTGCTAAGGTGCTTCACACAGACTATCACAGTCCATCCCCCCCGGTAACCATCTGAGGTGGGCAGTATTATTATTCTCATTTTACAGAAGAAGAAATTGATTTTCAGAGAAAAGAATTAGATTATCCAAGGTCTCACAACTGGCAAATTTTAGAGATCCAGATTTGAATGCAGGCTGATTCCAAAGATATCTTCAGTAGATAGAGTGGGCAGCAACCATGGAATCATCTGCCTGAGTTCTAATTCTTCAGAATCTATAAGACTGGGGCTAATTTATTAAGCTCTTTGTATACTGGTTTTCTCATCTATAACATGAGGTTAATAATATGTCCCTTATAGGGTTGATAAGAAGTTTAAATAAATTAACATACATTTTGTATAAAAAAGAAAGCCTAGCAAAAGTGGTATACACTAAGTTTTTTTGTTGTTGTTGTTGTTTTACAGTCTCTTCCCATCTATTCCATATTTGTAAGTAAGAAATTGAGGAGATTTGGATACATTTAGCTTTTAGAACTTCTGTCCACTATTTGCCTGAATCAGGGAAGCAGGCATAGTACTGGGTTAAAGGAATTGACCCTGTTATTTCTCAGGTTAATTTAAGTTGTATAAAAAAAATCAGATTATAAAAGTTATTATTTGTGGTTCGCTGATTTAAAGATGCCCTTTCAATGGACAGAATTCTCAGGGCAGGAAGGGGAGCCCAAGACTAGAAAAACTGCCCTTAAGAAATCTGACTTCAATAATTATTATCACAGTGCCTCTGGGTGATCACATGCATTCTAAGTGCACATAGGGAGACTAGAGATTTTGACTTCTTTCGATCAAACGTGTGACATATAATCACATTTTTAAATTTAACTTTATTTTTTCAGTGTTCCAAGATTCATTGTTTATGTACCACACCCAGTACTCCATGCAATATGTGCCCTCCTTAATACCCACAACCAGGCTCACCTAACCCCCACCCCTCCAAAACCCTCAGTTTGTTTCTCAGAGTCCACAGTCTCTCATTGTCTCCCCCTCTGATTTCCCCCAGTTCACTTTTCCTTTCCTTCTCCCAATGTCCTCCATGTTATGCCTTATGTCCCACAGTAAGTGAAACCATATATTTGACTTTCTCTGCTTGACTTATTTCACTCAGCATAATCTCTTCCAATCCCATCCATGTTGATATTAAGTTGGGTATTCATCCTTTCTGATGGAGGCATAATACTCCATTGTATATATGGACCATATCTTCTTTATCCATTCGTCTGCTGAAGGGCAACTTGGCTCTTTCCACGGTTTGGCGATTGTAGCCATTGATGCTATGAACATTGGGGTATATATGGCCCTTCTTTTCACTACATCTGTATCTTTAGGGTAAATCAAAACCACATTGAGATACCACCTTACACCAGTTAGAATGCCCAAAATTAACAAGACAGTAATCACGTGTTCTAAAGCACAATGACTATCATATCCAAAACCACAGCAAAGAAAAATGGACATATTTATTTATTAGAGTTCTGTCCAATGTAATAGATCATATGCTCATTGAAACACAGCCTTCGTATTGTTTCTAGTTTGGGCATGTGAATGTTTTACTTTCTGTGTCCAAATTAAAATTTTCTTAGTTTTTTTTTTAGTATAAAAAGGAAACATTATACAGAATATGCACTTTTATTTCAGGTGATAATAAAGGAACATCTTTCACAAATAATTTAACTAGTTAAAGAAGGTAAAAACTAATCCTAATTAATGAATTGTCTCATTATTTTTTCCTGTGGTCTTTAGCTGTGACAATTAGAGAAGACCCAATAAAACAGTGAAAGGCAATCAAATTATCTCTGCTCATTTAATTTTTTTGAGATAGTTCATACATCTGCAAGCTTTAGTATACAAAAGACTTGCATTTATAGGATTGAATCATTTTATTTATTAGATTTTTTTAATAAACATATAATGTATTTTTATCCCCAGGGGTACAGGTGTGTGAATCGCCAGGTTTACACACTTCACAGAACTCACCATAGCACATACCCTCTGCAATGTCCATAACCTCACCCCCCTCTCCCGACCACCCTCGCCCCAGCAACCCTCAGTTTGTTTTGTGAGATTAAGAGTCTCTTATGGTTTGTCTCCCTCCTGATCCCATCTTGTTTCATTTATTCTTTTCCTACCCCCAAACCCTCCATGTTGCATCTCCACTTCCTCATATCAGGGAGATCATATGATAGTTGTCTTTCTCTGATTGACTTATTTCACTAAGCATGATACCCTCTAATTCCATCCATGTCATTGCAAATGGCAAGATTTCATTTCTTTTGATGGCTGCATAGTATTCCATTGTATATATATATATATATATATATATATATATATATATATATACCACATCTTCTTTATCCATTCATCTGTTGATGGACATCTAGGTTCTTTCCATAGTTTGGCTATTGTGGACATTGCTGCTATAAACATTCGGGTGCATGTGCCCCTTCGGATCACTACGTTTGTATCTTTAGGGTAAATATCCAGTAGTGCAATTGCTGGGTCATAGGGTAGCTCTATTTTCAACTTTTTGAGGAACCTCTGGATTGAATCATTTTAAATGGATGCTAAAAACATTTGACAGTGAAAAGAATGCCATCCTGGGAGCCAGGAGACCTGAATTTTCTTCCTCTATTAATTGGTCATGAATGTCATTTAGTCTCTCCAGACCTCATTTTCCTCATTATGAAAATGGGCACAGTACCTGGATAGCCCTTCCTCAGATTTCCTAACTAATTATTTAAGTTTTAGCTTAAGTATTACTTTTCTCATTTAAATCCTATTGTTAAAATTCTAATTTCATGTGTAATTTCCTTTGAGGTATTTAACATCAGTTCAGTTTAATTATGTAATTATTTATTTATTATCTAGTCCAATAACAGACTGTAAGCTCCATATGAAGGTAAGAACTATGTCCCTCTTCTATAGCCTTATTGCACATAATAGGATTTCAACTAATATAAGGATTATAATCAAGGACAGTAAACCTAAATATCTTCAGTCTGAGTGTATGACAACAGAGAGCCTAAGAACTAGGTAAACTGGGGATTCTCTGCCCCATATAAAGTTATTAAAAATTTAAAAATGCTATTCATGCCAAACAAAATCCTCCTAGGGCCAAGATTTTCTGACTTCCAAGAGTAGGTCATCCAAACACCTAAGTACCAATAAACAAAAAGAAAAGAAAACAAGATCCTATGAGATGAGTTCTATCAGACAAATTAGTAAAATTTTTCTGTAATGTGCTTCTTATTGATCTCTGTTGGATAATCAGTTCTTTTTTTCAGTAATATCAATTGCTCCTCCATGGACCCATTTTTGATGAACTTGACCTTATATTGCTACCTCTAAGTATTCTTATATCGCCGTCAGTAACTGTATATAAAGGGTCCCTAAGCTAAATAAGGTTAATAAAATAACCTAACTTTTAATTGGTTGTGGGATCTCTTTTAGTAATGAACTCTTATGCATTTAAACCTGCAGCTCTGTTTACAACTTGTTTTGCATGGGGCTTTTAAGATGTCTATCTCCTTTCAAAGTGAGATGCAGCTGTATGGATAAAAACTGTGCTTCTCGAAGAGGTGGAATTGTGCTTTTTATTTCTTCAGTTTCTTATTACAGACACATATACTCATTGTATTCTGTGGATACACAATAAGGATTATTGACCAAAATTGCAATATTTTTAACCTTACTCTCACATGCCCTTCAATAAGAAAATTTAAATAACATGAAATGTAAAATAAAGCTATGAACAGAAAAGTAAAGATGGAAAATATCTATCAAAAGAAAAAAAAGCTAGACAAAAAGAAATTGGTCGTTCAATGCCCTTGACTGTGAAAACCCTTCATTTCTCATTCCAAGACTGGAGATGGCTTATAAAAGTGTAAGTTTGAACCTGTATATATTCTTATTCAAGCTAAAGATATTCTTTAAATACAACATTAGATTCCTTAGATAAAATATTTGTTTCTGACATGCATAATTAAATGATTATGGAAATAGAAGTACACTAACCTAGAATAAATAAATTAACCTAGAATAAATTTTTTTTACCCTCTCGATCCAGTCATAGAGAACTCAGTGTATCATTAGTATCTCTTCTCATGTTTATTAGAAAAAGTATGGACCCATTACCAATTCTTGTCACTGAAAGAACACAAAAGAATAGAATATATAGGTTAATCTTATGCTGCATTTAGGGTTTTTTTTTCTGTAATTTGTGTTATGATGAATATAATTGTCATTAATAAAAACCTTGCTACTTGCAAAAAAGATGTAGGAAACTTCTGCAGATCATCAACCAAAATAAATAAAATGCTTTTAGTGAGAGAGAATATCCTTAAAGATTAGAATTGAACATAAAATGAAATATCTAAATAAGACACAAATACCTAGTTTCAAAATGTATATTAAAAACTCTGAGGTTGAAATACTTTTTAAGCTATTTCTTATATTCTAATTCTAAATATAACTCTCAGACATAACAGAACTTTCAAGATTTACCTTAATATTTGAGAAGAATTTAGGTTTTTCTAAATATAGAAATAGAGTTTTATCTAAATGTAGATTTATTATAGAAATACAATAAGGAGAAAATAATGCCACAAATGCAGAATTCTTTTCCTCTGTCTTACACATTCAGTGGTAAATATTTACACTATAAATTTCATAATTTTTTCAGGAGGAGACTTCTAGCTAATAGTTTC
Organism: Mellivora capensis; assembly: GCA_004024625.1. Lineage (NCBI taxonomy): Eukaryota > Metazoa > Chordata > Mammalia > Carnivora > Mustelidae > Mellivora > Mellivora capensis. The sequence continues at coordinate 46,945 of PISX010011218.1, forward strand.
TTGGACATTAACCTATTGATATAATTAAATGCTAAGCAAAATTCTTTTAAAAAAGAGCTTTAAAAAATTATTTTTTAGAAACAATTCTGAATTCAAACCACTCTAAAAACTGAAGTCTAATAAAAAGCATTCCATATAATTCACACCATGAACTATTCCATAAGGTGTTAAAGAAACTATTCTATTTCTAATTGTGTTAAATGCATATCTTTAATTAAGTCTTCAGTGATTTTTTAAAAATTTTATATAAATTTAGTTAGCCAAGGTATAGTACATCATTGGTTTTTGATACAATGTTCAGTGATTTGTCAGTTCAGTAAACACCCAGTGCTCATCACATCATGTGCCCCCCCTTAATGCCCATCACCCAGTTCCCCCATACACCCACCCACCTCCCTTTTCGCAACCCTCCATTTGTTTACTGGAGTCAAGAGTCTTGTATGGTTTATCTCCCTCCCTGGTTTCGTCTCATTCAGTTCTTCCTCCCTAACCCTATTGTCCTCTGCACTATTCCTTATGCTTCACATATGAGTAGTTGTGATCTTTAAAATGAAATAAGTAAAATCAGCACACTGTGTTTTTTTGGCCCCCACAGTCTCTGAATTAGGAGTATCAGTTATTGGAGTCTGACGTTCCAAATATTTGTTTTCCATTGTAAAAGAACATTGCAAATATTTCAACATACCAAAAGAAAAGAATAAAAGCATCAACAGTATGATAATGCATAATTTCCAGCTTTATACATATTTAATTTTGTTATAAAATAATTGTTAATAATTTAACCATTGACATTTCTAAAATTTAGAAATATCCCATATTTAGCCATCTCTAAATTGAAAATTAGTTTTAGAAATAATTATGAATTCAAACCACTCTAAAAATTGAAGTCTAATAAAAAGCATTTCATACAACCCACACAACGAACTAGTCTATAAAGTGTTAAAGAAACTATTTAAACATTTTATATTATTTCATATTCAGCTCATTGTATTTTGGCTTATTTCACTTAGCATAATACCTTCTTCTGGTTCCATCCATGTCATTGAAAATGATAGTTATTCATCCTTTCTGATGGCTGAGTAATATTCCATGCAGAATTCTTTTTCTCTGTCTTACATATTCAGTGGTAAATATTTGCACTATAAATTTCATAATTTTTTCATATGAATGTCATCTTCTTTATCCATTCATCTATTGAAGGACATCTCAGCTCCTTCCACAATTTGGCTATGATTATGATATGTTTGATAAACACCAAAGGGGATGAAAGAAACAGAGAAGAACATTGAAAAAAAAAAAAGAGCAGGGAAGAAAATGGACACTATTAAAAGAAGGAAGTTTTCATTATTATGAACTGAAACATTATTAGGAAAAAAAAGGTCTCTTCTAATCTTTATTTACTGTCCTACCTTAGTCATGTATCTGCTATACTCTTTTCTTTACTCGACAATGAGAATAATATTGCCAGTTATCTCATAGAAATGTTTCTATGTATCTATCTATGTATGTTCCTTTCTGGAGTTGTGTTTCTCAGAGAAGAAATTATCTAAAATCAATCCTGGTGTCATTATTGAATTAAGTCTAACAATAAATTTTATTCACAATTTTGTTAGTGTAACCATGACTAGTGACTGTGTAACTTACAAGCAGGAAGAGTTTCTCCCTTGGGTCATAGCTTCTCATTCTGCATGTCTTTCTGCCCTAAGCTGCTCTCCATGAAGGCAGTATATAAGCTCTCCTAAGCAGTGCTACAGTTGAGTTGTGTTGGTCCCCATTGAAAACCATGCTTTCCTTTCACTTGACTGTCATTAAGTAATCCCAAGATAATTCACTTGAGGGGCAAATAACTATCAATATTAATGTTACTCTTCTAGATGATTCTGTATTTTAAAAGAGAAGTTGTTTTAACCACTGTGATTTTTTTATTAAAATTTGAAACAGGTAGACATTTATTTTATATATATATATATATATGTATATATATACACATATATATATATATATATATATATATATAAAGGAGCCCTTCTGGAAATTTATAGATCATGTAACATATGTCGGCTAATCTCTGGACAAGTTCAGGCATATTGGGCCAAATATCACTTCCATTTTAATGACTGAATCAAATTGCTTTCTCCTCCTTGCTTGCTGTTTCTCACCACTAGAAGCTAGAACATTATTTCTGTCTTCAAATCATTTCTCCTATAAAGTTTTATTGAATGTTTATTTTTCAATTCTAAATGATTTCTGCCACTTCTCAGAAGAGACCATGTCTGTTTGTTCATTTTTGTATCTAATGCAGTAGTTGGAGATACTAGGCGTTTAATAAATGTCTCTTAAATGAGTGGACAGTGCATAATTAAGTCTCAGTGATAAAGGAATTTTGGAGCAAATATCTTTCCCTTGGTCAATAAAATCATGTTTTGATATGGGCAAAAGAAATAGCAGTTCAGGGGTTTGCATAGGAAAGACACAAAGTTGAAGTCAATGGATATTGACATCCTGTGAGGTTAACAGAAGAAATAAACATCTAAAAATAAATAAGTAACCAGTATAAACAAAAAAAGTCAAAAATCCAGATTGATTCTCAACCATTCAGTGACTAATATTTTCTTCCTTGATGTAAACAAAAATTAGCCTTTGCAAACCCTGGAGATAAGCACTAAAATGACACGTTTATAGTTGATTGTTTTAATTCAGACATGGCATGTACTCATCTTAGACATTTCCTGATAGATTACCTTTATTTTTTCCAGTGACTTGATTTTCTACTGCAGGTATTTTTTCCCCTCATGTCATTGCCAACTCACCTATTTCCATACACAAAGTAACTAGCCACTGTATGTCACTACATTTCCAATCTCACAGAATCCTAGGTGGTATTATTGCAATTCCTTTCTCTACCTCAGACATTGTGAAAGGCATTAGTTGTAAAGTATTGTTGAGTTGACAGGTCTGGAGTTGCTGTTGACATTGTAGAAAAAGACTTCCCAAAAGGTTAAAACCTACATTTTATCAAAGAAAACAGCAATGAAAGATTTGAACTATTGTGTCTTGAATTATGGCTGGCTGAGATACTCTACTGAATCACTTAATCCTTTTAATACCCGCCTATTTTAGCTTTTATATAAGCATCTGCTCATACAAAGCCTGCATCAAACTCCAAATCCAGGAACTATTAGAACTGCTTGTAAGACTGATGGACTGTGCTGTGAGCTGTGAAAAGATTGAGAAAATGAGGGAATCAGTATCACTGAAGCCCAGGAGGTGTAAGCACTTAGTTACCCAGACTCAGCCTTCTTGCTTCTAACTTATTGGATTTCTTCTAATACCAGACTGTTTCTAACACCTAAGAACAAAATGGTGTCAGGAAAGCAGATATGTTGATGTAATTATTTTTGTTAAGCTGCTAGGCCTATCGATTGAGACTATCATAGGAAAAATACTATAGTGGCTGTTGTGCCACATGACTTTGAAATCAATTACTGTTGAGTTCATGTCTCATGTGACAAATCTAATGGAAAAAGATTGATCTGTTTAGTGCAAGGTAAGTACTTACTATTAAGATTTGATTTTGTTATGCTCTGAGTAGGATAAATGAGGAAGAATTGAGGCAAGTCATTCTGGTATTGCTTTCCCTCTCAAGCCTTGGGCAGCAATGAAAAATACCAGCAGCTCCCTCCCACTCCCATTCCCAGCAAGGAAATGAGAAACGAGAGAAGTAAAGAGGATTGAGCCAGTGAGATAAGAAATCTTTTTCCTACTGAGTAGAAGGAGAAAGTATAATCCAAAGGACAATGTAAGAAAGTCATCAATGCAAATTCAGTTTTTTAATTTATTAAAAAACATGCAGCTCAGATTTTGAACATCTGATCAATACACACACACACACACACACACACACACACACACACACACTGCTATACACCACATACACCAAAGACCTCATTATCAATGCATCCTGCTAGTCTCCAAAGGATTATTATAGGGAATTCATTGAGAAGCTATGATTAAACACCCTGTATATGCTTCTCTCCTTCCATGTATATGGGTTTTTACAAATTTAGATCTAGGAATATGAAAACAGACATTAACAGGTAAAGTCAGAAACTCATGTCTAGGTAAATAAATCCTGTGGATAATCTGTCTTAGAAGTAAAGGACTAAGTGTCAGTATAAAAATGTACCTCTCATGTCGTGTAATTTACACTCTCTGCCCTCAAAAGTTTTAGTACTTAGTGAATGTCATTTAAAATTTAGAAATACTACCATATATTTATGGAGCTGTGACTTAAATATTTTATTTTCCTTTCTTGCTATCTTTTAATCATTGACTATTATTGCCTTTCTATTCTGTGCTCCTATTAATGGTTCCCATGACACTCCACTGCTTAAATCTCCGGAACATTTAGAAAGAATATGGGTGATACACTTACCCTGTTTGGTTATCCCTATATTCCACTCTAACAGGTTTTATGTAAGCAGGAATTTCTGTACTGTATTACCTTATCTAGAGAACAATATGTCTCTCTGCTAAATTTTTCAGAATTTTTTTTGAAAGAACAATGTTCAGGTATTGTGTAAGCATGATAAAAATGTGCACAACAGAATTGAGAGGAGTCTGCTACCCACCATGTTTTCTTCTAACTCATAGAGTAGTAAAAACTCTTGATTAGAAAAAGCTGAATAAAATATCAAGTATAAATGCTTACAGGTACCCCCATCACTTATTTCTTCATGAATAAGCCAAGGAGACATTCCCTACCAATATGTAAGAAAGGACATCAAGCCACACATGTAAAATGAAAATCTTGCCACTTTGAAAAGACTGTATACTGGATAATGCAAATATAATTTGGATATTCATTAGGAATCCATGAGCCATGAAAAGTCAAATAGCCACAAATGATACATTCTGAAATAAAAGTAGACATTGCTGTATAAGAAAAAATATGGAAACATTACGTGAAAGTGAGTAGTGGTAACCAGTTAACCTAAGATGAATACAGGTTTACCTACAAATGAAATGTGACAATGTCTGAGGCTTTCCTCTGGTGTTCCAGAAAAGATAAAAATGAAATAATCTTCCTTCAACTTGAGTGCCGCATACTCTCAGTAGACTGGATAATAGAAGTGCTATTGAGACTTATTATTCTCAGTAAAGGTAATGTCAAACTGGATGGCCATTTAAGTAAAGGAGATTTTTTTTTTAATTTTCAAGGGTTTTTGTTTTTTTCTAAATTTAAAATCCTTTTTTTTTTTAAAGATTTTATTTATTTGAGAGAGAGGCAGTGAGAGAGCATGAGCGAGGAGAAGTTCAGAGGGAGAAGCAGACTCCCCGTGGAGCTGGGAGCCTGATGCGGGACTCGATCCCAGGTCTCTGGGATCATGACCCGAGCCGAAGGCAGTCGTCCAACCAACTGAGCCACCCAGGCGTCCCTAAATCCTTTTTTTGAAAATTATTTTTATTTTATTTTTTTAAGATTTTATTTATTGATTTGTCAGAGAGAGAGAGAAAGCCAGAGAGCGAGCACAGGCAGAGTGGCAGGCAGAGGCAGAGGGAGAAGCAGGCTCCCTGCCAAGCAAGGAGCCCCATGTGGGACTTGATCCCAGGACGCTGGGATCCTGACCTGAGCTGAAGGCAGCTGCTTAACCAACTGAGCCACCCAGGTGTCCCTGAAAATTATTTTTAAATTAAAAAAGTACTCCATATTCTAATGACAGCACAAAAAAAGCAAATAAAATTGTAAGGGTATGTGAGTGATCTCTCTGAATGATGCTGTGTTCATATTTCAAAGTGTGTTGACTGGCGGTGCTCTGCCTTTCTTTAGTCTGACTCTGACTTCTCAGAAAGGACAAAGACACAGTGCTTTCTCTTCCCGTTTAATTGTTTGTATTTCCCAGTTATTCCCCTAAATCTGCAATGTATAAGTATTGATTGAACTAACCCACGATAAGTATCTTTTTAATGGGTAAAACATGTCTAGTATGAACAATACTATATTAGTTAAGATACTTATCCTGTCTATAGTGAAGGAAATTCAAGAATTAAAGACCATTTATATGTGTATGTGTGTGAGAGAGAGAGACAGAGAAGAGAAAAATATGTCTGTGTATCCTGGGGAAATTTCTGCAAAGGTTTTCTGTTAGTGTGATAGCATTCACAATACTTGCAGCTTTCTGAGATTTTGGCCCAGACTGAAATGTAGATGATTAAAGTCGGCTCAGGTTTCCAGTGAAAACAGATTGTATTTCAATGCTAGGATAGACCTTTCTCTCTTTATATCTTTATACCTTTTGCGATCAAACAGAAGACTTACTTTCTCCCTACATTTGAATTTTTAAAAAACTCAGAGAACCATGATTCTCTTAAATCAGATCTCATAATTCCCCTTAAAATCTGCCCAAGTGGACTCCATAACAGAGAAGGACGAGGGCTATGGATGAGACATCTGGAAAGGATACTTTGTGCTAGGAAGAGGGGCTTTCTGGGGTTTGTTATAGTAGTTCATCTCTGGAGGGTCTTAAAGTAAGATAGGCAATATTTATCTGGACTAGTTGGGGTGTAGTTTCTTTCAAGTACAAAAAGCAGCCCATAACTCAAGCTCTAGACCCAAAGAACTATTAACACAGCACAACACGATAATAATTATGATGATACCTTATACAGTAGGGTGTTTATAGTATTCAGAATGCTTTGGAGGGGGGAAGGGGACTCTGATCTCTGCAAAATCTCTTGGTTCACCATTATCAGCAGTATCTTAGTCACCCAAATTAGTACCCCTACATCATTATTCATGCTTCTCTCTCCCTGACTCTCCACGTTTTTAAAAATGTCTCTGGAATCCTTGACTCTCTATCCATTCCTACTAGCATTGGCTTTGTTCAGCTCTAATCTCTCTCACAGGGAATTTTATTAAACTGATTTTGTGGACCCGAATATCTACCTTTGTATGTAGGCTTTAAAGCCACCAAATCTAACATTCTAAAATGCGATTCTACTCTCCACTGTGGCCTAGCAAGTCATGGGTGAGGGGGACTCCTGACAGCTTGCAGGGAGCTCCACACTTTTCACTGGTCCAATCCAAGCCCCTCACAGTCTGAATTCAGTTTCTCTGCAACCCGTCCTTTTTTTCTTTTTCAATATACCAGTCAATGAGCTCAGCATTGTTGGTGCAATGGGACTGTCCCAATTAAGGTGAGCAAAGGAAAGACATTCAGATAGTTGCACAGTTATTGCTAACCAGATTAAGCTGGCAGAGGAGAGGCAGTTGGACTTGGCAGTGGGATGAAACAGTCAGGGAGCTATGGAAGAGATGCAACATAGATGTGGGCAAGAAGGGAGTAGGGTTCCTACTTAGGGTTCAGGTTTAGAATTAGTGCTTCTCAGTTATTCAACAGGTGGACTATGCCTGAGTTTAGGTGGGAGAAAACGTATATGCAGTAATCAGCTTTATACACTTCCTGTGCTGATGAGTATGGTTTTTATTTTGAAGCACACATGCAGAGGGGACCATGATTTTTTCACTACATCATTTCTCAAATTGTCTTAACCTGCGCCTTGTTAGAACTTCAGCACAAGTTCTCAGATCAGGGATGTTGGAAAGTCAATGATGCAGACTTACCGAAAAAGAGCTAATTAAATTATATCAGCCAAGGTCAGGATTTAACTTATTTGAGCTGAAGACTGTGGTTAGACAGCCCAGTTATGGAAATTTGAGGACTGGGGGCAAATAAAGTCTTGCAAGACTTAAAGAAGACTGTACCCATCAATGTTTAAGGACTGTGAAGGTTCTGGGAATGTAATGTACCTGCAAGCTAACTGTTTAGCCAGTCACAGTTTTATGGATGCTGGCAAAGACAAGAAGACTCCTGGGTAACAGACAAAGGATTTCAATTCTCCCAGTGATATCAATAGTGAACTTGTGCCAGTTCACTGAGCCCTAGCTCCCTCAGAACAACACAAAGAGGGCCAGGTGACACCTGTTTACACAGTAGGTTGAGCTAAAGGAGTGAAGCCATGAGTTTAGGAAACCGAAAAACTATTGATGTTCAGTAAGCCCACCTGACCATTCTTCTGGAGAAAGACACTATTCTGCCTTCCAAGGCTATTTGTTATACAGTCATAATTGGAAAGACAGTTTGGAGTAAAGGCTGTCAGTGCCTTTGCTCGCAAGATGTAAGGAAGTGATACAGACCCACAGAGAATTGATTCCCAGCCATCAGCTGATTCAAACCTTTGTTTTACTGTTGAGGAAACTGAGGCTCTGGAAGGCTAAGTGATGCTTCAGGGACACACAATCAGTTGAAACAAGATTTTAAGTTAAACCTAGGTGCTTGAGTGTCAAAATAAGTGAATAGCAAATCCCACTATAGTACATCAAAATTTCCTCCAGTTTTTCCTATATAATTCCTGTGTCCCACATAATTCCTATAAATGCATAATAGATATATTTTAAACTTTGAAAAGTAATGATGATTGATAGTCACTGCTCCCTTCTTGTTCCAAAATTATGGTGTTACTAATGCCATCGTCTTAACTATTTTGCAAGAGATGATTCAAATTGGGCTACTTCTTCCCCAGTAGGTTCAGAGATGTACATAGATTTCTCCTCCGTAGAAGCAGTTATTTATACAGTGACCATTTGTGTCATGATGTCGAGAACATTACATGGCAATATTACACCACACAGGAGGATGCCTTAGAAGAAGAGCTTCGGGCACCAGTGGTAGTGAATCTCTCCGGTGGTGAATGGTGAGCAGCCCTTAGAATCATGGGAAGAATGTAGTGATCTTTGGCAATTAGTTCAACATCTCAAAATCATACACTTGAAGTCTTGTTGTCAGACTTAAATAGAATGAATGTGGCATTGCTCTATTTACAAAAATTTACCGGAAACTCTGTTCTCCTGAAAACTGTGAGCAGTTGTGTACTTCATAAAGGCTGTCTTTAATAACAATCACAAGAAAACAGTAAGCTGATCAATATTTCAGAGTTGACATACTGCTTTTCATAAGATAAAATTTCTTATTGTGTGAAATTCAAAGAAAAAAATTAACACTATCAAAAAGTACAGAAAAAACAAAACCAAGGTCATAGCAAGACAATTTTTAAAAAGTTACATTTTTCACACCCAAACTCATTTTTATGGAAAACAACTGACTTCCAAAATAAACTTTTTTTTTAGAATATAGGGCATGTTTTATTAACTTGTCACTAATTTGCAATTTTCTCAAAATGTTGAATTTATAATGACTTAAAGGTGTTTTCTTCCTTTCTTTAAAATTGCTGTTTTCTATTTCTGCCATTTATATGTTTTTCCAATTCTGTTATTGTTCAGTTAGTCACTGTACAAATGGAGTGTTTTTAAAATTCATATTTGTATGAACCATGTTAAATATATTCAATGTTTGTGACTTACATTTAATTGATAAGTTAGCATTTAATTGATAAGTTAGCATTTAATTGATAAGTTAGCATAAAATTGGAAAACTTAGAAATTAGGGTCAAATTATATCTATGACATTCCAAGAGTGCTATTAACATCCTCCCTAAAGCCCAGATATTTTCTGTCATTTTCACTAATGATTCTTTTATTCTTTTATTCTTCCAGTACCTGAGTTTTGGCCTCATCTGTGACTCTTTATCCCTTTCTCTCTTGCCCCTTATATAACCCCTTATATAACCATATATGTATATCGAAAGCGATTGTATCATATTTGGGGCTACTGCTTCTTACCAATGTGATCTGGCCTCCATATCTCTAATCCAGACAGCCCATCTTCATTTTCTGCCTACTCTGATCCATTCTGTGTGTCACTACCCCATCCTAAAGGGCATGTGTGGTCACATTCAAACACCATAAAGGATTCCTGTGATTTGCTAAACAAATCCATATGTGTTGGCATAAAATTCAAGGACTTCTATGTCCTGGTCTCAGTATACCTTTGCAATTCTTATTCTATCTTTTCTGTAATATAGCTTCATGCTTTTTTGCAACCTGACAACTTGACATTATCTGTACTTTCCCATCTCTGAGATGCTATTCTCTTCACATGAAATGCTCCTCTACTTTATATCGAGCTGTCAAAATTCTACCAATACTTTAGGATCAGCTCAGAGTCTTATTTGAATCTTCAATTATGTTCTCTCATTTCCCTGAGAATTTTCATAACACTTTTGTATCGATCTTCTTGCAATGAATCGCTTCTGCCTTTAATTATATTTACATGTGCTCTTGTAATAGTCTATCATCCAGTGATTAAAAAAAAAAAGAGAGTCTGGATTATTTTGATTTTCTATTGGTTCATACCATGTATGATAGATACAAGAAGTTTCTTCATTAGCTTTTCAGGAGCATTTTTTTCTCTGAAATTAGTCTTCTCAAGTCTGATGTTAGATTGCCCCTTTTCCTCACCTTTCTTTGTACATGTTTGCACACTGAAACAGGAATGAGCACAGCTCAGAAACCCATTCTATAACAGGTACTGCTTATCTACCCCAAGTGTTTGAAGAATACATCCTTACAAAGAAAGCATAATTGATATAAAATAACAGGATCATCTATGGGACACATTTCACAAGAAACCTGGGCACCAAACTTCAAAGGTTCACATTGAGGCAAAACTTAAAAAAAAAATCACAAACAGTAAATGAGAAATTGGTCACAAGCAGTATCACTAATGATATCAGTAACAGAGGTTGATTTGTAGACTCTAAAACTCACTAAGGAAATTCAGAAACTGTCATCAAAAGGAGCACTATAGCTAGAAGGCACAGGTAAGTGTTCAGTGACAGAAAAATCATGGTCCAAGTCTTGAGGGAAGTTGACAGACTGGACACCTCAGCCTACCACTGGCTCCCACAGCTCATCGTGTGCATGCAAGAGATTGTGTTAAAGTCACCCCTGAACATCCAAAATACTAACTTAAGTCTGCACATTGATTACAAGTAATTGATAGCTGTCACCAATGGTAGATTTGGTAGTAATTTCCCATCTCAGCTTCCTAGGACTTAGAAAAAAGCCACAGCCATGAATAACAAGGAAATCTGATCTGGTTCTTACTAAGGTTTTCTTCCTTTGTCTTTAGATATGTGTGATGTGCTGATCCTATTTTGTGGCTCACATCAGTCTGCAATTCACACTAATTCATACCAAAGCTGGTGTGAGAGAAGAGAATTCACACATTATAATCCAACATACATTACACTGCATTTCATCCAGAGCAAGTCAGATCTGAATCAAGAGTTTCCTTAAACTATGTTATATAAGAGTTGGTCCCACTCCTGTTTGCTTAAGCAAAAATACATGAAAACACAGGAAATGATTCCTTTGAATCAACAAATTGTGTGTGCATGTGTGTATGCTGTGCCTGTGTAGGAAGTACATGTTCGGAGTACTGTGGGAAAACAAGTTTTCTTTTTCTGGGAGCTACCTGGAAAACTGTTCTTCACTTGACAAAAGCTCTTTATCCCATGGTTATATCCTATGAGCAGATGTAACCCCCGGGGGATTACAAATGTAGATTTTTTTAAGGTTTTATTTATTTATTTGAGAGAGAGGGGGCGCAATTGGAGACGGAAAGGGAGAAGCAGACTCCCTGCTGAGCAGGGAGTGCAATGCAAGACTCCAGGGCTCAGTCCCAGGACCCCAGGATCATGACCTGAGCCAAAGGCAGATGCTTAACCGACTGAGCCACCCAGACACAACACACAAATGTAGATTAAGTTGCCTGTTTGTTCCCTCATTGTAATTTGGGATCACATATAATTTTTCTCTGAATTGCTATAGCCCCTCAAGAATCCATGTCTTCATGATAATGACCCTTGCCTTACTGCGAAGCTCAACTTTCTCTCAAATTGAGACAGGTCATTTGAACAAAAAAGATCAAAAGAATTCACTGAATAATGTATTTCATCACTTTGAACAATGTTAGCCCTGTTCAGAATGCAGGCAGGAGCAATGAAGAACGGAGACATGTAAGCGTGGGAAACTGAGGCAGAACTTGATGTTTTTTAGTTTATTATTTCCTGCGGTATTTTATACCTTCCTGCTCTGCATTGTCTCAATTTTCAGACCATGTTTGGCATTGGCACGTCAACTAGATAAGTCTTGCAGCCGTACGTTGCCCTTTGCTTGATTTGTTTGACCTACTACATTTCCTCTATTAAGCTCCCGACAAATAGGCTACAGAGTAAGAATTAAGAAGTTGAAGGATTTCTACAGATCCTAGTTATTGATATTATTTAACTGTGTGCTTCCTTAAGTATGTTTGTAGGAGTGGTAAACAGAACCTCTGTATTAAACATATTTTCACATTTCAAATGATTCTTAGCATTTATGTCATTCATGTTGTTTTTCCTCCACGTTTATACCATTTAATCAGTCACAGAAGAAATAGTGGGTGGTTAATAAGTTATTTACAGGAAAAGTGAGGCAAATAAGAATTAATGAAAGACATTTAACTGACATCACTAAAGAGAACCTGACAAAACTTAACTACTCAATAGTTTTAATAGTCATCAACTTCATACATTGTTACAGTTTATTATTCGATAAATATAATTCATTTTGTTCTCTGCAGTGTTTTAAAACTTTCTAGTAGAAACTTTCACCAAGGAATTTGAGACTGTATTTCATCTTGTACTAGTTATATTTCCAAATATATTTTATTCAATAAATCTGACATCTTCAGTAGAGGTTGGGTAGGATGGCATATAATTTATCATCCAAACCAGGATGTTGTTGAGAGTGTGAGGGGACACCATTAATATCATTCAGGAATAAGTAGTGTAAAACCAAACTGCCCTGGGAAATCCACAGTTTGCAGATATCCTAAGGTTGTGTCAATGAATCAGAAGTAGAAGAAGGTCAAATTTACTTGACCGTTGACCTCCTATGGAAGAGAAAGCAACAACAAGAACAAAAAAGAGAAAATAGGGTCTAGAGACTAAGTAATTTGGTTAAAATCTTGATTCTTCAAGATAGTAACTGGGTGACGTTGCATTTTCTTAAACATTTAAATGTCTCCCTTTTAAAGTACAGTAGCCCAAATATATTGCACTGTATTAGAATAATCGAATACATGAAATTGTAATCCCTAAACAGTGCTATCCAATACATTTGCCACTAGCTACATGTGGCTTTTTTCCCCCATGTGACTTTTTAAATGTAAATTTGAAATAATTAATGCTAAATAAAATTCAGTTCCTCAGTGTCTCCAGCCACATTTACGTATTAAATGGCCACTTACAGATAGTGGCTACTACATGAGGTAGTACAGATTAGGGGATTTCCATCATTGCCAAAAGTTCTACTGCCAACACTGTGAGGGGTAGAATCATCATTACTTCTTGCCGAGGCTTCTTCAGATCCTAAATAATTAACGTGCATTCACTTTGGCATCCTTGGATCTCTTCTCCAGCAGCTAGAAGATTCTTTCAAAAGGCAGACCTTATCAGTTCACTTACCTATTAAAATGATTTAATGGTGTCCTTTGTCCCTGCCAGTCCCGGGGTGGCCTACCTCCTCTATTCCTCCTAATTCTTACTGAGCTAGGTCCCTTTCTGCTTTGTGCTTCCAGCTCCACTGACCTTGCTCTACTCCTTGCATCTGACACACTTCCTCCCTCCATGGGTCTTTGTCCCTGTTGTTTTCACTTCCTTGAATGCTCTTCTTTCTAATACAACCACGTACATCCTCTTACAAGTCAGCTCAAGTGTCACTTCATAGGGGCATATTCCTAGATCTCTCTAACAGATTAAATCCCCCCTGGTAACTTTTAAACATCAAGAGTAATAATCTGTGAGTGAATTTTTTTTTTATATTTTGTCATATCCTGTTTTTTTTTTCAATTTGATTTAATTTTATTATTTGTGTGTGTGTGTGTGTGTGTGTGTTCCAAAATTCATTGTTTATGCACCACACCCAGTGCTCCATGCAGTACATGCCTTCCTTAATACCCACCAACAGGCTAACCCAACCCCCTAGACCCCTTCCCTCCAAAACCCTCGGTGTGAGTGAGTGTTTATTCATCCTTGTATTTGAATTTCTTGCTCAGTGCTTCCATAGAGGAGGCATTTGTGGAATAAGACAATGACCTGAAGCCTCCAGTAGTCTCTATCAGCATTACTATAAAAAGCTATAGTCTTACTATAGAAAGAGAACAAAATCAACAAAATCGATCAGAACACTGGGATCAATCTCCATAGGTCATCAGTTTTCCTTCACTGTCTCATGTTGTCTCTGTTCTATCTGAACTAGAATTTATTAATAAGATAATTTTTTCATGTAAATGTGGACTAAAAGCCCAAGTTCCAACTGCCAACATTTTGATAGTTAATATAATAACCAATTATTAATTCACACTACTTGCTGTAGGGAAGCTGTTGTGAAATGTCCATCTTCTGAGAGTTGAAATACAGTTCTGGTCCCAGGAGACCAAGTCCTTTTTGGGTTATTTAATCTGCTACCAAAAGAGAACATTGTTCTATTTCTCCCTCAGGGCTTCTGTCAGGCCAGTATTTTAATATGCTTGACATTTTTGACTTTACAGTTAATGTTTAAAAGAAATTATAAATTAAATGTAAATGATTAATGGTGTTCAGCTTCATAATTGTATATTTTATTTACAAGCAACTTTTAAAATAATTTTTAACAGGATTTCGATGAGCAGCTTAATGATTCATCAGTGTGTTTTATGTCCAGTAGTACTGGCCATCAGGTTGTAACCAACAGAGTAAAAAATTGAGTAAAGAATGAAACCACATGGCAAATACTTTGCTAAAAATATTTATCCATACATTCTTTAGAAGGAAGACATATTAAACTGTAAAAACTAAATATAACTAAAATAAGTGACTACTACTTAGATATAATTGAACTGTTAAAGGTTCCCATTGGGCATTATGTTTTCCCTCCTAAATGCTTATTAACATTTTCAATAATAGAAACTTTCAGTCTGAAATAAATAAGCAGAATCCCTAAATACGTGCACATAGTAATGAGATTTCTTTATTATAGATCTGTTGCTTTCTGTCTTTCATTTTCTCTTTTGCTGTCATGTTGCCTCCTTATTAATACTTTTAGGCTCCATACTGGTAAATAAGAAAGAGCTCTCCTTTGTTTCTCTCTTTAGTGTCATTGGTGGCTATTGTCACCTTAAGAGTTCTTCTGGGCTTTCCAAGATGCATAATAAAGCTAATGATAATGGCTTCCATTTATCAAGAACTTACTAAGCACTTTTGCATGCACTTTTATAGAAACATTATGAGGCGTATATCATTATTTCTCTTTTAGAAGAGGCAACTGAGGCTTATAGAGATAAAATAGCCTTGAATTAAGTCACAAGTCACATGAATTAAGTAAGGGACAAAGGCAAGATTGGGACCTAGGTGATCTTGATTTTAGTTAAATATTAGATATTAAGCCATATGCTCAATAAGTGATACTACCTAGTTTCACCATATTCTGGTGAGGGATATTCAGTTTCTATATTGTGTCTATAGAAATTCAGTTTCTATATTATGTTTTTAGTTAAGATATTTTATCATAGAACTATTATTAAGATTTAGGAGGGATATACTCATGAGACTTGATCAGTTATGAATCATCAAAGAAAATTTAGGGAAAGTTCTTTGCTTTATTATCTCTATGCTCTGGCAATGAACCTCGCTTCACTGTGGAAGATGGTTAACGGCACAGTGAGGTCGATATCCTAGGTTTGAATCTTCATTCTACTTCTTATTTTCGAAACCCTATGGGAAATGTTCCACCCTGATTTTTCTGTTTTTAAAATGGGATTAATAGTTATACTTATAGGATTGTAACAAAGATTATATGTACAATTCTTTGAAGAGTTCCTGATTTGTACTTATCTTGATAAATACTTGATAAATGCCTACCATTACTATTATTGGTTTCATAAAAATCCTAATAACTTTTCCTATGAATAAGTGAATAGTTATAATAAGAATAAGTTATAATAAGAATAAGAGTGATGAAATTTTTCTTGGACCCACACTAAATGAAAAGCAATATATTGGCATTTAAATATGAGGGTAAGTCCTGGATATCTGTATTTTAACAAACTCCCTACATGATTTTAATGACATCTAAGCCTGTGAATCCTCAGGCCTATGAAATAGTTCAGGGAAGGTCAGTTAATAGAAGCCATAAGAACCTCCAGGAAAGAGAGAAACTGGGTAAATCAGAAAGAAGAAACTTAGAAGTCAGGTCAGATATCTCTGGGGCTAATATAAAAGATGCATCTTTCATGTTGGGTATGGGGAGTACTGCTGGTAAGGCTCTGGTAGGTCTTTGGAGCAGAAGTGCTACCCAGTTGGTCTGCCAGCTGTGGAACAAAAGCCCTGTGCATTGGCAAATGTTATTTCCCCAACCAGCATGCTTACTTCAGAAAGTAAAAGTATATATATAACGTCCCCCAATTTAAATAATTTGTTTAGCAAACCACCTTAAACCAGTTTAAGCTCATACCTGAAGATTCTCAAAGTAAGAAACAGAACATCAGTTTTGAACTCACCAAGAACATTCAAAGAAAACTGACTTAGGGCATCCATGCCAAATTGTTAATAACAAACAGATGGTGCCCCCCTCCAAAAAAATCCCTACTTCCCAAACAATATGAGACTGTGAAAGTTTCTCACATTTTCCTCTGATGGCCAACCTCTCAAAATGCCCTCTTTTTGTTATTAGATTGATAGAGCCTTAGAGTTAATATATTAATAGAATCTCTGAAATAATCCTAGAATCTCAGTATTTTCTAGAGTAAGAATGATGACCCAGTAACTCTAAATACTTTTGTTCCTATCCCTACATCTATGCCTCTTTCATTAAAACAAAGGCATTCTTCCTGAGCCCAGCATTCTATATTTCTGTGTTCTCTGAATTTTTTCTTCAGGAGAAAGAGACAAAGAGAAAATGTGTTTTGGTAAAACTTTCTTATTTTTATCCCTTTAGGCCAGTTGTCTTTCACTAATTCATCCTTCTGTTTGGATTCCTCCTTGAGTACTTGTCTTCCCACAGCTTCCTGAGGACACACCTCTTACTTCTTAACTTGTGATCCAAATCACTCTTGTTGTTCTCTGCATTTCCAATAGCCCCCTACCTCTCTCCTTGATTTGTGCTTTTGAGAGACCTCCTTTGTTTTAGATAGTGCTGCTTCTTCTTTTTCTGCTCACCTGTTTGTTAATGCATGCATTCCACAAAAAAAAAGTCTTTGCCCAATGCATTAAACATTATGATATTTTGCCCTTTGACCTACCTCGTCCTTTAGCTACTCCTTTAATCCATCTCTGTACATCCAGGCTGATGCTTAAGGGTTCTCAAGATTCATAACAACATCTTGTGGCTGGGCACCCTACTTATTTACAATGTGCTTTCAGCACATCCATATAAAATAGGCAAATAGTTCACTCCAGAACCACTTCTCATAATTTAGCTTCACCTTTATGTCCCCCTGTCTGTATTCAGTGGAGGTCTATCTTTTTCCCATTTGGCCTTTCTCCTGTCTATGGGTCACTAAGCGAGATATGTAGCCTGGCCCAGCTGCCACTGTTCTAGTTGTAAAAATTCACACATCCGCTAGTTAGTCTCTCTCTCTTGGCCTTTTGCAAAGATGTACTTCATAGAAAGTATATTTTCTAATAGATATGTGCCAAGTTTTTTTAGTAACAGTTAAAAAAATTATCTTCTGATTGCATTTCCTCAGCAAATCATATGCTGCTCTATTTCTAAAGTTTTCTAAAAGATTAAGTGAAAAAAATCATTTTTAATATATGAGGCACTTCATGAAAGTAATCAGAAAGGTCTATAAATTATTTCAGTTGGTTGTGATTTAGACCATTTTGAGGTGAGCAGAGATTCTTATGTCCATTCTGTGACAGTGGATATGGGGGCAGTATCTCCATTTTATTAAAGAGGCAGTTAAGTAGTTTATCCATAACCACACAGTTAGCAAGTTTTGGAGCAAAACCTAGGAGCCAGGTGTTCTGACTCTTGACCAAAAGACCAGTCACATAGCAATTGTTTAAAAAAGAAAAGAAAACAAAACAAAACAAAAAACTCAGGTGCAATATAATACATTTGCATCATTTCTTCCACATTTTTCTAAAACTGTATTACAGTTGAGAGAGAGAAACATATTTGGGGTACCCATTTCACCCATTGCCCCCCAAAATCTCACCATGGTCTTGCCCTTGACCCCGCCCCTAATGTAGGTCTTGACAGGATAAAAGGTAACAGTTTAGCTGGACTCTGAAGCATAAGCAAGAGTTCATTAGGTATGAACAGAAATAAGGAAAGACTCTTTGGACATATATAACAGGAAGCACCAAGGAACCACTAGGAGAGACATTATGAAATATGTTTATACTTCCAAATTCAAAATCCATCAACAGAGGAGGAGTCTGTCCTAAAGTAGAAACTTACTTGTTGACTTCTGAAAGCTCATATGCCCTAGTATTGTAGCCACAGAGGGATCCAATCTGTGATTCCTCTTATGAATTATTGGGAATGTGAACAGCTGGAAGCAGGGACAACTAAGTTTTAAGTGGTGCTTTTAGTCTTTTGTCTGGGAAATATCAAAATCAGACATTCATTTTAGAATATACCAAAGCTCCCAATTTCAGAGAGCTTCATAAATTATAAAGAAGTTTACATAAGTAATGTCACCAGATCCTTATCATAATCCTATGAATGATATTACTGTTATTTACTTTGAAGTTAGTAAAGGAAGGATTTGAAATTTGAGCTATCCAATGATTTGCTTAAAACCAAGAGAGACTGTGGACTCTGAGAAACTGAGGGTTTTAGAGAAGAGAGAGGTGTGGGGATGGGTGAGGCTGGTGGTGGGTATTAAGGAGGGCACATATTGCATGGGTGTTGTACACAAACAATGAATCTTGGAACACTGCATCAAAAACTAATGATGTATTTTATGGTGACTAACATAACACAATTAAAAAAATTGAAAAGGTAAAAAGTATATGGGAAAAATGCTGGATGCAGGCAGACAATAAACAGTGCACATTTAGATTAAAAAAAAAGAAGATCACAGAATTAGAAGCTCAGAGTTGGACCTAGAAAATATATATTTGGTTCTAAGATGCCCTTCAACAGACGAATGGATAAAGAAGATGTGGTCTATATACACTATGGAGTATTATGCCTCCATCAGAAAGGATGAATACCAGACTTTTGTAGCAACATGGACGGGACTGGAAGAGATTATGCTGAGTGAAATAAGTCAAGCAGAGAGAGTCAATTATCATATGGTTTCACTTATTTGCGGAGCATAACAA
>PISX010011219.1:0-66401 GCA_004024625.1 Mellivora capensis
TAACCCCCAGTCCTCCATGCAATGCATGCCCTTCTTAATATCCATCACCAGGCTCACCCATCCCCCAGGTCCTTCCTTCTAAAACCCTCAGTTTGTTTCTGGGAGTCCACAGTCTCTCAAGGTTCCTTTCCCCCTAATTCGCCCCCCCCCCTTTTCCCTTCCTTTTCCTAATGTCGTCCATGCTAGTGTTTGATCTTGGGCTGATTACTTACCTTTTTGTTTTTTCAATTGCCTCATGTATAACATGACCATACTAATAGTACCTGCCTCAGAGGATGAGTGGTTGGAGCCAAGTGAGCTAAAATATGTATAGCTTTACTATCTGGTGTGTAGCCAGTGCTGAACAAGTAATTGCTCTTATTATATTATCATTATTAAGACTCAAGTCTTTAATTTCTAGCCAAGTGTCTTCAGGAGACAGTTTATGTAGTGTCCCTAAAAGGAATATTTAATAATATTTACTGATTTAGCACTCAATAAGTGCTATCCCACTAAAGCAGTGAGTAGGAGGCTGTCGAGATAAAGTCCAGGTTGCCCTTGGTCCTAAAGAATGTGCAATGACCAAAGCAACCCTTGGTACATAAGTTACATGAGGAAGAAATAAAAGTTGAATATGTAAACTGTTGAGGTTTTGAGAATTGACTGTACTATATGATCTAGTCTAACCCATCTGAAATTCATACCTATCAACATAAAATCATGTTTATTTGTGTATTTCTTTTTCTTTTAAGAGGAAAAGGAAGAGTTAAATGAAAATAGAATTTAACACAGTATTTCCCCTGGCTGACATAAGGTATAGAAGGAAAAAGAACTAGAACTTTCCATGCCTTTGGAAGACACCAGGTTCTCAATAAATGAAAGAAAAATAATTAACCTAGTATCATTCCCTATCATAATGATATATTAAATAAATGGATGGGAAGAATAATCATGGCACAAGAGATACTTGCTGTACAGATTAGAATAATTGAAGTTCAGCTAAAATGAGTTAATTTCCCAAGGTCTCATAAAAAAATAGATGGAAAATAAAAAAATATGCCTCACCGAGGCCCCATTCCTGTGTGCTACTTCCCAACTCATTTACAGTTCCAATATGTGATTTATTGTACAAAGAACAGAATAGTATTTTGGAGATATAATAGATTGACCTCAATTATTGCAAATAATAACATTATATGAGTTATACTAATGTGTTTGACTAGGACATTCTCCTATATAAGTTGTCCTTATATTATTAAGTCTAATAATTTCCAAAATCAGCAGTCTGAAATAAGAGTAACCTATGTTCCTCATTTCACATAATACAAATATATGGAAAAACTAATGACAATTTTACTATTATGTCCTACTTTGTGATAGGTATAGATTATAAAGAGTAAACAATGCATCAGAACTTACTTACCTAATTTCTTATATAATATCAGTATTCTCAAAAGTAATTTCTTTGGAACATACTTATTTTGGGATGTCTTAATTTATTCCCATCACTTAATGGGAAAACTATAAAGAGACTTCCAGTAAGACTATGAAGAAGGCAAGAATGGCCACTATTCCTTTTCCTATTGAATACTGTGCTAGAGATACAAATCCAGGATGCTGTAATTAAAAGAAAGATAGCCATACTGGTATCAAAAGAGAAAAAAAAATTGCCAAATAGACCAACAGATTTAGTAATTGTAACTCATCTAGCCATTGGGAGAAGACCAAAAAAGTTAAAGAATAAAAATAAATAAATAAATAAATAAATTGGTATACGCTCAAAACTAGAATAAAGGAAACTTGGGTGCCTGAGTGGCTTGGTCAGTTAAGCAGCTGGCTCTTGATTTCAGCTGTGATCATGATCTCAGAGTTCTAGGATCAAGCCCCACACTGAGCCCTGCACTGGGCTCTGGAGTCTGCTTAGGGTTTCTTTTTTCTCTCCCTCAGCCCCTCCCCCAACTCGCACTTGCTCCCTTGCTCTCTCTTTCTCTCTCTCAAATAAATAAACAAATCTTTTTTAAAAAGAGTAAAGCAATCTATTGTGTTGGACTTACTTCTTAAATCATTCTAAAATTTCAGCCAATTCTTTTAAAAATGGCATGTTTCTTACATTTTTATTTTTCTTATATTAAGTATTCATATATATTTTCTTTTAAATTCAAACTCATAAATCTTAGGTTCAACTTAATGAAAGTTGTTAAATAGCAATTTATTTTTTATCAACTCTCCTGTCCTATTTTGATCTCTTGTATGTTACAGACTTCTCATGTTGCCCCTTAACCAAGATCTCTGATTAATTCTAGCCACTGTTATCCCCTTATTAAAAATATAAATTTCTCTTCATTGCCATCAACATTTTGAAAATGACAATAGCTAAACAAATACCCCATTACTACTTATGTACTAATAGATGCATATTCTCTCCGGTAATATATTTGGGTTTTTAGTATGAATATTCAAGAACCATGATAAGAAGTGTTGATTTCCTCCTATCCTACACGGTTAATGACTTTTCTACACATATATGGAAATTTTCCTACAGGATTCAATCTTCAAGATCCATGTTAGATACACCTCTTTTATAAAGCCATTTCCTTTCCATACAATGAACATATCTTCTTCTTTGAACCTGGGGACTCACCATAATTAACAGAACTCACGTGTGCTCTTATAACAGAGTTTTCATGTCCTGTTTGGATGGTGAATTATATGGTTCTCCACCTATCCTAGAAATTAGAAAATTAGAATTGAAATGAATATTTTTTAATATTGTATCATATTATTAATGCTTATATTTGGTAATTTATTAAATTCAGAATTTGATTTGTCACAATTTCATGATATATGTATAGTATGTATAATGTATTATGTATGCTATATATAATCCTTATCATATTAATTTAAAGACAGAAATTTGACATTATCTGTATTCATAACTTCACTTGCATACAGTGCATTGAAAGCAGCTATCTTATTAATTTTGAATAAATGAATGATCTCAGTTTTAGATATAGTTCCTTACAGTAAGTGCTAAGTTTTCCTATTTGCTGTTATTAAGTATGTATATAATTGTTTTATTTACTTAAGCTATAAATGCCTAGCTTTATAAATTCTTCATGACTCATCTCTTCAGTATTAACCTGTTGTGTATTTTTATAGAACAGTGCCAAGGGAAATACTTATAAATATTAATAATGTTAATAATTTAAGTATTTCCAAGTTATAAATTAATCCTAATATATTTTCAGGGGCATATCATTATAGCAAAGGCAGGTAGGATAAAAAATTAATTCCTCCCACCCAATAAACATCTTAAAATATAGTACATGCCTATTTTAAATAATTTTAAAAATACAGATGAATAGATAGTAAATATATTAAATCAAAAGGGAATATTATTGAATTTAATTAATGATATATCAAAGGATATTATGGATCATGGATTGTTAAACATTTTGATTGCTTCAGCATATCATATAAAGAAAACACTATAAAATTTAAATTTTAATATTGTAAATTATGATAGTTTAAAAAAAGTCTCCTTTTTTACCTTTACCTAATTTGAATGGTTACAGTGCTCTGATGTGAATATTTTTTAGTAAATTAAAGAAAACCCATACATGTTGAATTGTCTGTCATCAACTTGGTGTCATAATAGGTTCCATCCACACTCTTTTCTGTGAAAGTCAAAGAGCAGCGTTCACTACATGCTACCTAGGGTCCCTTCCCGCATGGGGTAAGGATCAGACCCTTCTAATGAAAGGCCACTGTGCAAGATTTAGAAGGCTGAAGAGAAAGATAGGCCTGTGTTCCCTGAATGCAGTTGTACCCAGGTGAATGGGTAGAGAGGGTATTTACAGTAAGTTACCAGTAAGCTATTGAGAACATCCTGATTTGTTGATGTTCTTTGGGTACTTGGTGGAAATTCTACAGATTCTTTAGAATTGTGACAGCTTCCATGTGAATGCCCAGAACTTCACATTTCAGCTTTTCAGGTTGAAATATTCAGTGACAGCTCCCTTGACTTCCATTATCCCGCATATTAAAATGCTTTCTTAATTCCTACATTAAATTCTTCATACCAGAAATACATGAGGTAGTTTCTCCTGTGCTCTTCAAATCCTAACTGATATGCCAGTAAAAGTGTTCCCCATTAATGGACTTCTATTTTGTCACCTAAGAATTGTAGAGATAGGTTTGTCATAGGGGTGATTATTTCAGGGGCCCAATGACCTTGTCAGAGACCCAGTTCTATTTCTTTCAATGCCATCCTCAAGACCATTGGCATTTTGTCTTAGACTGGCTCCTCTCCTCACTAGACTTGCAAGACCTGGGCAGAAGAGCTCCTGTGAACACCCATCACTCTGCATCAGAGAAACATTTCTCTACATCTCTTGCCCTGATCCTCAGAACAAAAGGGAACTGTGGCCAAATGCCTGCAAGGTGTGTGAGTTGTGCCACCATCTGTTTCAGAACAGTGAAATTTTAAAGCAACAGAAATGCTTATGCGAAAGAATTTAAATCAACTTGCTAAATCCTTTATCTTAGAGAGCATGAATCTCATGGAATCTGGCATCCTCACTTCCCAGAAGGGGTGAGTTTTTGTTTTCTTGTTTCCCTGTGTGTTCCTCATATATGTGTGTCCTGATGGTGTGCAACAGTTGCACATGGTACTGAAAAATATTCTGTGGTATGATACCAATTTTTTATACCGGCAACTATATGGACTCTTAAATATAAGAATAATAAGTTATTTTACTTCATAAAAATATTGAATATTTAATTTAGTTTCAAAAATTAAAAGTTTTTCACTTCTTGGCCTTTTGGCTAGGATCAAGTGCAAAAATTAAAGTTTACCTTCACTTGAGTAAAGTAAATACTGTCAAGAACAAGGGGGAAATGCACAAGCTAGAATTTTGACTGAAAAATCAAAAGCTTTCTTTTTTCCACATATATGTATTACTAGGTTGATAGCAATGATATTCTTTGAAAAATGCAGCTATTATACATGAAGCTTTCTCAGTCTGCCCAAAGATAAAATGTCATGAGAAGCACACTTGAAATTTGACCTTAAAACTCTTCTTGGATGCACAAGAAGAACGCCATCCAAATCCTGTAAAAAACAAGTTTATTTAATAAACATAAGACATGAGATACACTAAAAGCAAATTGTGATCTTTGGCAGAAAATCTAATTTTTAACTTGTGCTGTCTACAATTATTTGGCTTAGCCTACCAAAACAAACAAACAAAAAACAAAAAACAAAAAAAACCCAAAAAACCCCCCCACAAAAACCCGACTTAAGTTTGGCTATTTTCCTTTGGAAAAAATTAAATTTATTTTAAAATCTTTTAGAAAAAAATTATTTTTTAAAAGGAAAAATGAAATTTCAAAGGAAGAGTGATTTTAGTCAGTAAAAAACCTGCTGTTTTTAGAATTTTTTTTTTTTTTTGGTAATATGTCACATTGAAAAGTTTGACAAAAAAATAATTAAGTACCATAGTTACAATTTCATGAGAAAGCAGAAATTTAAGTACTATAATAGCAACTTATGATGAAATTTTAAAAATAAGAAAGAATTTCAACACAGTTGTGTCAAAATCTTGACTCAAACCACCTAACTAGTGATTTTGCTGAAATGTAGAAAGAATCAAAAATATATGGAATGAAACTATACAGGTTTTTCTTTTAAATGCCTTTATTTTATTTTTATTATAAACATCCCACCCATCAGCTGCCAGCATGTATAATATCAATTAAATTATTTTTGCTATTTTACTAATTTTCAGTTATATGAAATTCTAGTTTCATGTACTTATACTTGGAAAGTTTACCTATTGTGTGTAGGAGGTATACCATGTCTTATTTTCCAGCTGGATATATTTATTTTTACCTTTTAAATATTTAAACATACAGTTAGTAGGTAGGACTTGGTTTATGCTTATTATCCCTGTCCTGTAAAAGTTATGGGTGACCTGCCCCTAATATTCCCAAAATTATAATTGTAGTTGCAGGTGATAGAAATGTAGGAAAAATTCTTTTAACTGCTATAAAAAAAATAAATTAACCTTTCTCAGAGTATTTTCAACAGATGGTCCACATGGTAATTTATTTATCCAAGTTTTCTACTTCTTGAGTTAATTAAGTCAAACTGCATTTTACCAAGAAAAAAATGCCCATTTTATACATATTTTCAAATTTCTAGCATATACATAGTGTTTCTTATAATTTTAATCTCCTTAATACTTATCATTAGAGTTTTAATTATATACTTCCACTAGTATTGATGGCTTTTTTCCAAATGAAATTTGTGGGAAAAAATTGTATATTTCAGTGATTTACTGAATATATTTTTAATCATGTATTTGTTTTTTGGCATTTAATTAATTTTACATATCTTTATTTTGCCCTCTACCTTATATAGGTTGGAGTTTTTTTTAATATTTGTAAGATGAATATTCAGATGAATTTTTTAATATAATAAACTCATTTACATATAAATATTTATCAGAATAGAACACTGATGATATTTTTAAAATTTCCATATGTCACATTCTTGTTCTTGTTTTATTACTGGCTTTATTTTAGATTTATTTCCTCATTTTTTGAAAAGTTATCTAGAAATGTCTTTTGAAAGAAAATAATATGAATAGTTTGATTCTTTTAATGATGGATTTAAAAACCTTATATTACTCATTTCTATTTTGTTCATGGTGTTTAAAAAATATGTCCTATGTGTACATTTGGAAACTTACTGAGATTTTATTTGTTGCCTCTTAAATAATCATGCTTAAAAATCCATAATGTTATAAATGCTATAGCTTCCATTTTCTAGGTATAGAGTTTGATATATCTCTATGAAGCTTATTTTATTAATTAAATTCAATAGTAAAATATGCTTAAATAGAACTTCTTCTGGAAAGCATTCCGTAATTAGTACCTGACCCCAGATTAGTTTAGGTATGCCTACTGCACACTACCATAGTATTTTGCATTTTCTAATTCCTCTACAAAGCACATTTTAGACTGAATGATAACTATATATAATATTATTTTTCCATACTAAGTTATAATCTCAATGAGGCCAAAGACCTTATTTTTATCAATGTGTTTATAAGTTTTGTGTGTTGATTGTATATTTTGTGTACATACATGGTATGTATTTGTACCACTTAGTACAATATCTAGCATATGTCCCTTAGGTGCAGATGACAGGAAGAGATTTCAGTGTGGATAGATTGTATATGAAATGAGTTTGAAAAATCTAGAAGGAGATGCCAATAAGGGACTGAATATTTGAATCTACTACCTAAAAAACAGGTTGTGCTAGAAATATATATTTAGGTGGAAACAGAAAGAAGACCCAAAATGATTCTTTTAGAAAGTGACCAAATACATAATGGAAAAATCAAGAACATGTTATGTCCAAGAGACTAAGAGCAGAAAGCAAGCTTTTGAAGGAGGAACTGACTCGACCAAATGAGGCGAGTAGAGAGACAGAGAGGTAACTAGGGAAGCTTAGGACTAGGAAGGGTTTTTTGGTATAATTTTTTCAATGAATGGGATATAGTCATTAGGGACTGAAGATGCAGCAGAAAGAGGAATAGCTGAATGTAAGCCCTATAAAGATAAGAAGGAATGATTCTCAGAGCACATATAGAGAAGTACATTGCCTTTGGTAGGAAGAGGGTACCCCTCTTTATTTGTCACAGAAAGGAAACATGGAAAGCGCTGATACAAGCAGGTTTCAAGTTTCAGGGAATAAACTGTCAATATAGTCAAAGTCATCAGGCCAACATTTTAAAGAAATAATAATGGGATATAATATTTGGTCTGTACTACAACTTAAGTAAAATAAAAAGTCTAAAAAGACAAAGAAAATATGTTACATTTAGTGAAAGATAGTATTTGCACTTTAAAATTAATTTTACTTAATTATATATTTTCATGAGAGGTATGGATTGCTATATATTCTGAAGAAAATGATTTAGACTTGTATTTTCCCCCCTGTTGATTTTCTTCAAAAGCTTTTAATTTGCATGCTTGTGTGGAGGACATGTTTCTCATTTTTGTTTTTACCCAGTTCAGTGATAAAGCTAAAAAGAATCACAGCTTTTGCTTGTTAAAGGGTGGAGAATTTTTAAAAAATAAAATAAAAATAAATAAATATCTAAAAGAGATAGTTGGCATAGATATTTTAGTGTGACTTTTATATAGGCAGGCTCTGAGAAGGTGATTGTTGTAGATGTGTTTTGCAGGAACGATCTAAAGAGAAAAACTTATGATCCAGTGAGGGCCCAGGATAAGATGGAAAAAAGCCAAGGAAAGGGATGGTTCAGATTAAGTCAAGATTTACCATGAGCTGAGAGAACTCTGGAACATCAGTGGCTCCTCAGCTGTCCCACCTCAAGGCAAGGAGGCTGGGTACTTAGCACCCTTACATCAGTCAGTCATTGGCTACAGACTTCAATTTCTTCCCTCAGCATTTCTGAGTATGATGGCTCCTGAGGTGGAAAAAGTACAGCTCTGAGCATGTTAGCAGCCATAGGTGGGTACAAGCAATAAATGAGTCTGGGTGAGGCAATCATACTCCTACTATCATGGGTAATGGAAAAAACCCTGTTCTGGGGCATCAAAAAAATTAGTATGTAGATCTCATTCTGTTTTTAATTGGGACAAGAATCATTTTCTTCATATGAAAAAGGCAGTTGGCTTGAATAACTTCTCAGGTTATTTTCAGCAATGCATGTTAGTAGAAAGACCATGGATTTTTGGGTGAGAAATCTGTTGAAGTAGTTGTTCACCAGTAATAAGCTTACATTGGGTCTTATTTTTTAATCTCTAAGATTTGAATGATAATTCCTAAATCATACTCAAAGTCTTTATCTGATAAAGTTTTTGATACAGCCATCATCAGTAAATGATTATATTAAAATTTATATATATATATATATACACACACACACACACACACACATATGTTATCTTTTTATATAACCTTTGTCTCTGTGGTTCAGGAAAAAAATCTCACCATTTAAAACTATCAGTATGCCTTGAATATATGTATGTTGCTAAGACCATTTTTAGTTTTTCATCTAATTAGAAGGGTTTATATTTCTCATCTTCTTGAATCATTGAATATGGGTCTACAGAGGCTCATATAAGTAAAAGCAGTTAAAGTAGTTTAAATAAAATTAGAAGAGTTTGCCCAAGTGAGAGTGCAGTGACTGGCACATTTTGTTTGTTGGAGGAAGAGAACTGTGCTCAAAGACGATAATCTCTATAATACTCACTATTGTTTTTCTACTGTTTTCCAAAAATCTTGATTTGTTCTGTATTCTGCAGACATCACTTGAGCACAACAAAATAACAGATTGAATTAAGTGTTGACTTCTATTAGGATGTGATTTAATTAGTATAGGCAAGGCTTTTTGCCTGAACCCCAGTAATGAAGCATACACTTGCCCAGTGTTACTACTTCTAATAAACCTCACTCACAAGATAGGCAGCTAATTAATGGATCACAGTTGGCTGATGTGATTTTTTAAAAAAATATTGCATTAACTTAGTATTTCTCTTGTGTTTTTTTGTCGTTCCTAAAATTATGGATTTGATATGAGTGCCTCACTCACCTTGCATTAATTAGTCTTATCTCAGGGCGATAGGATATCCTCTTTGAAAATGACATAGCCATCCTTTACGTAAAATGATAGCATCAAATTTAGATCTTAGTCTGGAAAATTTAAAAAAACATGAAAATATATTTAAATCCTGAGATGAAGCCATCCTTGCAATGAAGTGTGAATCAAGTATTTTCTCTAAACATTCTAAAACTTGATGTAGTGCTAACTATATCAGGGTTTCATTCCTTCATTCACTTATTCATTTAATGAATTTAATATCTTACTATTTATAATGATGTCCTTCTCAATATGAATTAAATATATGTACCATAAGTCTAACCGTAAGTTTAGATTAAAAAAAAAAGACTTAGACTAAAAGTTATATGAAACCAGTATCAGTACAGATATTGTTTAAGAAGCTGTATAGGGAGTAAGGAATGTAATAGTTTATAAAGGCATATCTATCAACCCGTTGCAGTAGATCTGTATCTTGTTCTATTTTCTATCTTCATCACAATGTAATACCTTTTAAAAGCTCCTGTAATGACTCCAAAACTTATTAGTAGCTCTTGGATTTTTTGTTGTGGGAATTGGCGATAATATGAGTAAACCAAATTTCCCCTGACTCATCGTTGGACATCAAGTATTAATTGCCCAATGTAAATTTCTCTATGAAACAGTCGGAAGGATCATATAATTGATACCCAAATATAATAGAAGCACCATTTGCGTGCGAAGGTATTTCATGCCAATTAATTTTAATTTTCATCCTAGAGAATTATATCTTTCTTATATGAAACCTATGGCATTTTAATTGGATATAACTCTGTCATTGTTTCTACAATCTCATTATTTCAATTTTTTTTGAGAAATTCAGTATTAAGTGAATGTTGAGAGGTTCTCTCATTTATTTTTATTTGATAAATGCTTATTAAGTGCTCATTCTATATAAGGTAGTAAGCCAAACAAAGAGATAAAACAAACCCTACTTACCCAGGAGCATAAAATCTAGCAAGATAACTGAGAGCTATCTATAATTCATTACAACCCAAGGAAATTTCTGATTAGTATCACATGAGAGGTGATACTTTTTAATATTTTTTTATTATTTAATAGAAGACTATATTTTTTAATAGAAGAGCAATCACCTCCTCATGATCTTAGAAAAGTTCATGGAAATAACCTCTTAGAGCATTAGAACTGATAAATAGTGCTGTAGAACAGAAAGACTGGTCGTAGATATCTCAATCACAGAAAAGAATATGTTAAGGAAGCCAGGCACTAAATTTCAATTTAAGTTCCTAGGAACTAGTTCATGGGAATGAAGTTTATAGGAATGAAGTTGGGTTTGATGTTGAATATTAAAAACAGCGGCTACTAACTTCATTCTGTCACTTTGCAGCCTGGTGATATGAAACACATTGCCTATTTTTCTCTGCCTGTCAGGTCCCCATTTACAAAGTAATGATAGAACAGCTAATATCTATTGATTACTATATGCCAAACACTGTGGTAAATGTATTAAGCATTATCTCACATAATCTTCATGAGAAGCTCGTACGGTGGGCTCTCATTTTAGCCAGCTAAAGCTTGGAGAGGTTTAGTAACTTGCCTAAAGTCACACCACTTGTAAAGTGCTGAATGGGAATGAAAACCTAGGCCTGTTTGACTTCAGTTTCCAGGATCCTATCTAAGCCAATTCACTCTATCCTGTTTAACTCTCGGAGTAAAGGTTAGTTTTATGGGAAGAAGCTCACAGCCTTCCCGTTGAGATCAGGAACACGACAAGGATGCCCACTCTCACCACTCTTGTTCAACATAGTATTAGAAGTCCTAGCAACAGCAATCAGACAACAAAGAGAACTAAAGGTTAGTTTTAAAAAGATGTATGCGGCTTGTGAATACCTACCTAGTCTTCAATGAAAGACAATCTCAGCTTGTAATTTAGAGTTCGTTTCTTGTTTGTAGTTTACTTTGATTTCTCCACCCCTACCACCAACCCTGACACCCATGATCACCCCACACATGCACACACCCCACGCTTGCTGTGTGATTTTATTCAATACGCTTTCTTAGCTGTTAGTTGTAAAGGGAAAGTAAAATGGAAACTATACTCTTAAAGTTTTGTGGAAGGCAGGTGGTATATAAATAATAGCCCTTCTACACATCCATGCCCAAATCTATAGAGTAATAAATACATGAAACTAATAGATCAAAATATGACCTTTATGACCAATATAGCCATTTAGAAAATTGCTGTGATCTGTGGACAAGTGGGCATGCTAATAATTCATCCCATAAGCACTGGACACGATAGATTTTTCCCCACCAGGAGTGGTCCCCTCACCACAAGACTGGGAGCAGACCAAAACATGTGGATCTGAGGTCAGGATGGTTTCTAAAGATGCCGCAGCTGAATCAAGCATGCTCAGTTCCTTTTCCAGAGATTAATGAATCTATAATTCATTTCTCTTCCCACAGGAGAGAATGAGTGACAAGTGGAGAGTTAGGGAGATAAAGGCCGGAAGTTTAGTATAGGTCTGTGGTTTTCATTCCTGGCTGCACTGTGTACCATGCAGAACTGGTTTCTTTAATCTGGTGTGAGTCTCAGACACCAGTAATACCTCCACCTGAAAAATAAAGATCATGGGGCATAAATTCCCCCCAAATCAAGGCTATCTTATTTCCCAAATACATTGACCTGTAGGATACAAAATTATGTGGCATATTTCTGGGTTTTAATTTTATTAGTAAAAAAGCAAGTATTAGAATATGTCTCCATGAGGATAATGATTTCCACTTGTACATAAGGAGGTACAAATTTAAAATGTATGTGGAAATCCGTATCTCCCAATTCCGCTTATTTTATTTATGGCTGAGATAAGAGGAAACTAGAGTAAAGGGTAAGATAACCCAGAGCGTTCCAAGGGCAAGCTTTTAAATGGAACTACTTTGGAAAGGTTTTATATGTAATTCTAACCATATGAAAATTATTGTTGATTTTTCCTAAGGATACCAGTAACATCTGGGGGGCAGGGCAAGAGGAATGATTCAACTTACTGGGCGCTTTTTTTTTTAATCTACAAATCAATTCTTCAGAGATATTCTTGACAAAATATAATTTTTATAGAGACTAACATGTTAGTTTTCAATTATCTCTCTTGTAGAGACTTTGTGAGAAGTGAGTAATGGGCCCTGGGTCTCATGCTGCCACTTCTTTCCCCATGAATCCTAGGGTAGGGCAAGATTTCTTTTTTGTGCCTGTATTTTCCCATTAAAACAAAACTAAACAAAACATGATGGGGCACCTGAATGGCTCAGTCAGTTAATCATCAGACTTTTTATTTCAGTTCAGATCATGATCTCAGCATTGTGTGATCTAACCCTGTGTCTGGCTCCACACTGGGCATAGAGTCTGCTTAAAGATTCTCTCTCTCTCCCTTTGCTCCTTCCTCCAAACTTAATTAATTAATTAATTAAAAAGAATATGATAATTCATATTTTGAAAAGACATTGCGATATTAAGTGAAGTAATGCATATAAAAAGTCAGTTGTGTGTGTGTTATGTGGAGAATGGAGGAAAGAGAGGAAAGATATTAATAACATAAATTTGAATAAGGTTAATTTCTCATAAACTCCCTCATGTTAAAGAATTCTGGATCATGGTTTTCAAGCTCCAAGGAAAAGCAGGCTACTTTTCTAATGTGAGAAAGTTAAGTAGAATGAGGCACAATATATTAACAATACTTGTAAACATTCAAGAAAAATTTTGAAAGCTTTGGGCATTAATATAATTTTAGTGCTTTATTAGTCTGCATGTTATAGAAGTGACTCTAACTTCTTATTTAGATATATAGTTTATTTTAATATAGTTTCATCACAACTTCCATTATAATTTTTAATAAAATATTTTTTGATGAAAGAAAAATTAAAAAGAAACATACATAAAGTGAGGAAAGAAAAATAAGATTAATTCTCCAATCTTTGTTTATGTAGCCATATATATTTTTGGTAACTCATACCACACTTAGAATAATTCAGATCTTTTTGCAGTTGTTTCTTCTGTGATTTCAAACAAGCTATCATTATTACTTTAACTTTTTATTTCAACTTTTTTACTCCTTTTTAAAAACTTTATTTTTATTCAATTATCTTGGATAGTCCTTTCATAGAAGTGGAGAAGTCAGATGTCTTTTTCTTTTCTTAATTTTAATGAGAAGGTTTCCATTATATGTGATTTTAACCATTCTTTGAGATAATCATTCTTTATCATGTTATTAACAGAATTCTCCTTCAATTTCCAATTAGTGAAAGCATATTTTATTAAAAACCATCAACATATGTTACAGTGTATCAAATTCTTTTGAGGGGCATTGTTCCAGATTATATGTATTTTCACTTTAAATCTCATAATGTGATGAATTTTTATTATCACATTTCCTAATACTGGACCATTATCAGAATTGTGGAGTTGAACAAAAATTTTTGTTCTCTCTCTTTCTTTTTTTTGGTCTCTTCTGGTGATTTGGAAGTTATACATCCAAAAATCATTAGAACACTTGTTATGTTTTAGTAAAAAACAAAATGCCAAACCTAATTATTTCTACTGAAATCATAGGTAATACTGAATCATTTGCTCTTCCTATGTTAAATGAAAACTTTTAGCATATTTTTACTTCCTTGCTTATTATACTTTCCCCCCTATTTAAATATCACACAGTTAGTTTGCTGAATAACCATGGATTTGTAGCTCTAGATGATAAGGTTCTTTTAAACAAAAGATGTCTTACTTCAGCGTGTTTTCCCTGATTGTACTTTATGGCCATGTCACCAGTAATTATTTAGATATTAAATATGGATATAACTGGTTTTATTGCCTGTAATCTTTTTTATTATGACATTTCTTATAATTCAGTACCAAACTGATAAATTTTCTCCTATGACCTTTGTGATGGTTCTTATTTGCTAATGTTGTTTTTGTCTATTTCTGTGCCAGCACCACACTCTAATTGTTGAGATTTTTCATTGTATTATGTAGTATGGCTGGTACTTCATGTTGTTATTTTTCTGAATTTTGCTAGATAATCTCTGATTACTTTTTCTGTGTGTACTTTGAAATAATCTTATTAAATTGCTACTTCCCCTGACCCCCCCAAAATAATCCTGGTGCTTTTTTTATTGGCATATTAAATTTATTAGTTAATATAAATAGAATTAACATCTAACATTATTAGCTGATGTCCATCTTACTCTGTGTTATTTGGGATTAAATTAGCATTCTTACTCTGGCTCATTTTTTTTGTGGTTTTTTTTTTGAAAAATATGTACCTGGGTAATTTATCTTTTTTTGTTGTTGTTATTTGCTATTTTTATAGGAAGTTTTGCTTTTGTACCTAGAAGTTTGTGTTCCTGTTCCATGTGTGTCAGCAAAAATAGTAGTTAATTCTTTCCTGTCTGGTTCCATTGCCTTTCTCTTGAATGCATTTTTAGTCATTGTCGGTTTTTAACCACCAACCATTCAGTCAAATGCAAATATTTGGCACTGGGATGAGAATGCCTTGTGCTGCTTCTGGTATCTGGGCCACTTCTGTAAGTAGTAATTTGTCCAACTCTTCTCTATTCTTTTCTCATCATTTCTGGTGTCAGACGTCATATTGCTGGTTCAACCAAGGTTTGTCCAGGGATTTTGGGGACACACCTCCCATTACACCCATGTGGGATTTTTCCTGCAAGCAGTAAATCACAGGTCCTGCCCTCAATTCAGTTTAACCTGCAGTGTGGTATATAGAATTTATCCAAACATCTATCTAACTTATGCTATCCTGTGCTCAGACCAATGTCTTCTCATTTTTATATTTCTTTGGTAAAATCTTTTGGAATTAGAATGGACACTATTAATTCATGGGCTCTAACCATAGTCTCCATTCCTGATATCTGTTCATTCTTATAAACCTTTTAAAGAAAAAAGGTTTGAGAGCTTTATCAGTTAAACACAAAGGTGTAAAGAGTAGGCTTTCTATAGTAAGTATAAGTATACTGAAACTTCGCATAATTCAGTGTTTATTATTCATGCCTAATTCTAAAAGTATGTACAATATGTCTGATGAGATTGGAACAGAGTGTTCCATCACCTTCTGGATTCACGCTTTTTTTTTTCCCCAACTGGTTTTTGTGATATCCTTTTGACTTCGCTTTTATGACAAATGGATATCATCAGTTTATAGTACAGTAGCATAAATGAGACAATCAGAATTTTCTTCCAAATACAAATGGAAATGAAATTGGCATGTGTTCAACATCATGACATTAAAAAATAATTTTCATGATTTTTCACCAGCTTTCTGGAGAAAAAAATAATGAAAGCTTATATTTTATTGGAATGAGTTTTTTACATGAATTTTTCTACAAGTGTATGAGATAGGAAGACTAAATCTTTATTTTCTTTAGGTTGAAATTGAAGCAAAGAGAGTTTTAACTACTAATACAGACCACACAACTAATTACTAGAAGAGCCAGGATTTAAATCTATACCATTAGATTTTATAACTAGGTTCTTTAATATATTAATAATGTCATTATTGCTTCTGTGTATACAAAATATAAGTAGGAAAGAGATGAGAGAGATTAGGCAGGAAGCAGGCATTATTTAGGGGCTCATTTTGTCATGAACTAGTTTTCTTCACTTTTTGAAAGATAGAGTATCTTACCAGAGGAACATAACATACTGAGACAGAATCAGGGTACTGTCATTTCTTTCTGGTGCTGTTAAAATTTAATCTCTGTTGTATGTGAAAGACTATAATAATTCTGTAAGATTCTCTTCTGTGTTCTTATATTACTTCTAATGAATTTTCAGATGTTGACTTCTTATAGTTTGATATCCAAGACTAGGTTTACTTTTATAATCAATCTAATAAATTGTCATTTTTTACTATTTCATAATTTCTCATACATTCTCATGGTAATTTCAAGTTAGCTCTTGAATATAAGTCTTCAGTTCTATAAAGAAATAATTGTTAACTTTATACAGCACATTTAGATATTTCTGATCAACAGCTCTTTTTGTTGATTAGTTTTTCCCACTTTTATCCAAAATCAGAGAAATTATGTTTTAAAAGAATTGGTTTTCTATAGCTATGGCCACAATACTTTTCAATTTTGAGTACATTGAGACCTGTATCCTGGGCATAAGGTGATTATCCTGATAAGAAATCAGTCTTGTCTTAGTAATAAAACGAGTTGGCTCTTATTCTCAGTTTTTTCCCTCTAGCTGAAGTCCGAGTCATCCTTATTAGGACAGTTTTATGGTCTAATTTTTTTTAATAGAGTAAAACCTGACATAAATCAATGGAAAATCGAACATTAAACCCCTAAACCTTAAGTGACTTACTCTCAATTTAACCACACAGTCTTCTTGAAATACTGATGAATGACAAGTAATTACTTACTCAGTGTAATGCTTGTCAATCAACTGAACAAACAATTACTAAGTCTCACACCATATTATTCAGCAAAACCCCAAGCACCCCACAGGGGGAAAAGTTAAATATTTCAAAGACCAAGGACTTGGGACATCTTGTAAGTACATTTATTCTGCTTTGTCCATTGACTTCTTTGACTTACTTCAGGTACAATGCCAAATTAGATTTCCTAAAATAGAGTGAATGATCCTAGTAGCTACCACCACCTTTCAAGAAATTTGCTTACTAACATATTAATTCTTCTTGCGAAAATGGGAAGAATTGTAGACTTGGCATTCAAAGGCTTACGTTTTCCTTCTTTGCCACTTACCAACTGGGTCATTTATCTGTGACATTGCCATGACATTTCTGTGACTTAATTATTCATGTCTATCATCATCACAGATTTAAAGATATTTTGAGTTATGCAAAATGTTCTTAAAAATAATTTTTAAAATATTGATTTTGAAGTTAAAATAACAACTATTGACAAAGATTAAATTAATAGATCTAAATCTACATATATACATATATATATATGTGTGTGTGTAGATATACAGACATATATACACATATATGCATTCATTTATTAGGATTTGAGGGGATGTAGCAATTTGGCAATACTCATGTAAATGAAAATTAGCCACACTTCCTTGGAGAGCAATTTACAATATGAATCACATGTTTTAAAATTGTACCCTTTGGCCCAAAGATTATTCTATAGAATGTAATCTCAAGGGAATATTAATTTGCTGAAAATTTTAGGAGAAATAATACCAACACTCAACTTTATTCAGAAAAATAAAACTTTAGGAAAAGTTGATGTTCAGTATTAAGGGATTCATTAATTATACAGTTTTACTACTACATGTTAAAAAACTATGTAGTCATTAAATGAATATACAAAATAGTGAAACTATTTAAAAAAGCTTTAAAAGTTATGCACAGTATAATTTCAAATATACAAATATTATCTCTGACCAGAATAATTCTGAGCATAGTAATTCTAGATAATTTCTGTATTGTCCTACATGCAATTTCCACATTTTTAATGTGCTTGAACCATTATATATTAATAAAATATTCATTACAATATAGTATTTAAAATAGCAGTTAGTAATAGCTAACTTTTTTTGAGCACTTGCCACATACCAGGTACTTCTAAGTAATGTATTAACTCATTTAGTATGAATATGATTGTCTTTGATATTGCTAAGCCTATACAAAAATCTATCTCTTTTGGGTTTCTCACTGTAGTAAAAGTCTCGAAAAATAATTTTTACTTATAACTGACTCTAAATTTCCTCATAAGTTTTGGAGACATTGGACTGGAAGGGAATGAAATGAAAGGGAGGGGGTCAGGAATGTCAGTGGAGTCAGCTGACTGCTGTTTAGGCAGTGGATAAATGCATGCAGACTGCAGCTATAATTTTAACTGGGAAAAATCAAGTCCTTGAGAAATAATCCAGTTCCAGTGTCACCTGTGGCCTGGTTTTCTTTTGCTTATTTGCAAATGTGAACCTAAATCATGGAAGTTCTTTGGACAGTGGAAGCCATAAGGAAACATCTGAGTTGGCAGGGTCATCTTCAGGAATCTGCACTTCGTAGCATTGGGCAGACATCAGAATAAACATGGTTTTGTTAAAAGATATAGATGTCTGTACCCTAGGAAATTTTAAGAGATTGGACAAAACTTTGAGGTACTTGAAGGTAGAAGACAGCTTTAGGGCATAATGCAAAGATAAGAAAGCAGTTTGTGAAGTATTTTCCTGGATTCCCTCCTCACATTTTGGAATAAAGAAAATTCTTTTGCTTTTTAAGTATTCTAAGAGATGATTCCAAGAGACATGATGCAAATAATTTGTTATTGTCTGTTGTATATCATTAAGGTAATGCAGATGACTGTGGCTTGGGGATGGCTGGAAGAGTAGAATGCCTGATACCATAAGACCAATATATGAAATGAGTCTCTAATCACTTCAATTCATAGCACAGTGTAGGAAGGAGTACATTACTCTTTATCAATTTGGTCCCAATAATCCAACTGTATATGATTTAAATTGTTTATTCCCAATGCCATCATCCTCCTACAGCCTGACTATTGATTTGGTCATCAGCATCTTTTCCAAAGGAATTATCAGGAAAAGAGAAGGAGATTGAAACCAGATATAGTAGTTTTTGTTTTCCTGTGGGTGGTGGAAGCAATTCGTACTTTGAGAGGTGACCAGATCATTCCAATTTGCATGACTTTAGTACTGAAAGTCAGGAATTGTGGAAGCCCCCTTAGCCTCAGGCAAATCAGGACTTTTGATTGTCCTTATCATATGCTCTGTAAAAGTACCTTCACACAGATAGAGAATTATATCCAGAGCTATGGTGACAAATGTGAAGCAGCTTTGACAAACCAGAAGGTAGTCTCACAAGTCTAGAAACATTAACCTGATGACTGACTTTAAACATCTGAGAAAATTTCATATCAAAGAGAAAGAAACCCATCTGTTACTATAGCAGAGAACTCAGGGGAAAAAACTGTGAGCTAGATTTTTGGCTTATAATAATAAAGACCATTTGGACACGCGCCCCCCCCCCCAATCTGCCTACCACATACCACCCTCAGCCTCAGAGCTCAGGTAGACAACTTCCCATAATGAAGTTGAAATTTCTAAGCACAGATTAAATATATGTCGGAGGAGTTATCAAGAAGATATCCAAATTGAGACTTAGATTCCAAGATCCTCCCTGACTTTGACATTCTGTAATTCTATGAGGAGATCAGGAAAAGGAAAGGAAAATGGAAACATTTTCTTCCTTCCAATTTAAACTGACTACTTTCTTGAGATGGCATTGTACCTGCCTTTACTCACTGAAGAAGAAATAATATTAACCCTTTATGATCTGGCAGAAGGAAATGCAATCATGACCAAATTCAGTTTTAGATCTGATAAGTTCAATTGAGACTGTGCTGTGGCCTCTTGATTCCTGGGTTTAGTTATGCTTCTTTCCATGGCAAACACTTCACTATAGCTAATTGGGATCATATCTTCCTTTCTCTAGTATTCTTCTTAATTGAATAACTTACTCGTTTTTCCCAGAAGATCATATCATTTCTTGCTTTACAGAGTATTTTAGGATCTAAGAAGGATTCCCATATTTGTTGCTCTTTTTATTTCAACATACTTACTTCTTTATCTTCTCAGCATTTCTCTCCATTTTAGAAGAGAAAGTGATTGCTCTCTTTTAAAATGGCATTTCCTCTTTTCATCCCTAGCCAAGTACCTGAAAATAGCTTGACCAGAAGCTGTACTGATTTCTTCTATTTGAAGTATTTCTGCCTATAGAATGTTTCTCTCTGCATTTAATATGTTCAAGTCTCTTTACATAGAATAAAAAGTGTTCTATTTGATTCCACTGCTATGTCTACCTATAATATTGCTTTCTGTTCCTTTTACTAAAAAGCATATTGACTGTCCCCAGTCAATGAAATGTATTAACTCATTTAGTATGAATATGATTGTCTTTGATATTGCTAAGCCTATACAAAAATCTATCTCTTTTGGGTTTACACCTTAAGAAATGCAATGTCAAAAGAAAGATCGATTTGTTATATATTTTGATTCCTCTTTCCCTTTAAAGGTCTACAATATCTGTTTCTATAGTTCTCTTAGTAAGCAAGATATAGGACACATTCATAGATAAATTACATTCATGGTTCTTGTCCCAATATGTGAAAGATGTTTTTCTTTCTTTTCTTAGTTGGAGATATATGTTGTATAATGAAAAAAGAAAGAAGGGGAACTTGGGAATGAGGTAATAGAATTGAAATGGTTAGTGGAAAATATGAACCATGAGTGAAGGCAGAGTTTTAGAAGACACCTCCATTTTCTGAAGAATACTGCCATGTTGCTGAAAAACAAACACTATGATAGCACTATTTTTCTTCAAGACTATTCTCATGGCTCCTCAAATGCTTATATGCTGCACACAAAAAAATTTGTGTAATACATGTTGCTTATACCTATACCAGTTCTTATCTCCAGACAACAACTGTCTAATCTTTTTTCATTGTTTTCCCACTTTTTACTTATTTTGTTGTTCTTTGGCTTATATTATTCATTTAAATGTCCAAATGTATCCCTAAAGTTCTGTAATGTTCTTACCAAATTCTTTTATTAAGTTGGACATTTATTAAATCACTGATCTCAGCTAAAGTCTTTTAAGAGGCCAATATGAAATTGAATAAATGATCAATTAGTCTTATTTCTTGGGTATTTTCTTTGAGAGATAGAAAATATCTTAAAACTTAGCTCTACTTTCACAATAGCTTGTCGACATGCTGGAGTAGTAATAACCTTAGTTCTACTTAATAGTTTTGGGTAGACAAAAATGAAAAAATACTGAACATTGAATAAGCAGAAGCAGAGTTGAAAAAGCTTAACCATATTGTAATATTCTGTCATAACAAAATTCCTATTCTTAACTGAATAGGATAAATAATAGTTAAAAGTGAATATGCTAACAAATTTTGAGACAACATATGGTAATAAAATGTTTTTGGGGATATCTAAGGTATTTTCTATTTTATCTCCCTGATTATTATCACTTGAAAAATCCCATTTTCTATCACAGATTACTGTGTTTGTCATTACTGCCATTTACACTTGGGAATATAGGAAGACCAGACTCCTCCTACCTTAAACCTAGGCATGGCCATGAAACTTAATCTGACCAATAAAACATGGAGAGAAGTAACTTGTTGAACTGAACATATATGATTGCACACATTCTCCATTTTCTTTCCCCCTTGTCTTGTCTATCAATATTCTAAATGAGGTAACATCTCTTAGCATGATTTCCAAAGTGAGGAAGGGATGGGGCAGAAAGCCCCATTAATAAACATGGAAATTGGGTTCCCTGGCTGGCTCAGTCAGTTAAGCATCTGCTTTCAGCTCAGGTCATGATCCCAGAGTCCTGGGATTGACCCCTGCATCGGGGCTCCCTGCTCAGCAGAGAGTCTGCTTCTCCTTCTCTCTCTACCTCTCCCTCCACTCATGTGCTCTCTCTTTCTCTCTTGTGTGTACTCTTTCTCTCTCAAATAAATAAGTTAAATCTTAAAAAATAATAACAAATATGGAAATGTACCATGACTTAGAAATAAATTATTTTTAAGTTACTGATATTTGGGGTTTGTTACTGAACTGTACCTCTACCTATCCTTATTGATATATCACAGGGAGATCATGAGAGAGCTAGAATAAGGATAAATATCACACACATATTTATCACAGAGAGGTAACTTCTGAGAATTTTGTCCACATGTTTTTGGGAAGAGGGTAGGCAAATTTTTGTTGTGTAATGGGCAGTTAACATCAAGTTAGGTGAAAGAATATTATTGTTTACGTATTGCAGTGTAGAAAGTTAAGTGAAGGTAGAAGGATATCTATGGATGCTGAGTAAGCAAGGGAATATATTTTGCTGAATTATCTATGGTAAACATTGCATCAATGCCACCTCCACATCCAATCTTTTATGGAAGTCTGGAACCGGATTCCCTTATATTTATGGGTCTAGATGTGATCTTATCAGTGAAGAGTACCCCTATAAAATTTCAAAAGTGTAAGAGAGGGGAAAGCAGTTGTATTCTAGTAACAGTTGTAGGCAGACACCTTGGAAGACATCAAGATTTTGAAAACTACCAGCTGAGGTTGGTAGCAGTGGCCCTATGTGACATTCTCGGGTTTCATTGTGGCTACTGCATGAACATTTATGAATCATCCATTTGTTGCTGTGGCTTCCTGGAATTTTTCAAACTGCTATGCACATAATAACATTATTTAAAAATATATAATGTAAAATTTGATACATCTGTGAGGAGAAATTGAAAAATCCACTATCCTAATGTGAGATTCAAACATCAATCTCTTAACGGTAGACAGAGGAGGTAGATAAAAATTCAGTAAGATGACAGGAATTTCACATCACAGGCTTCTCTCTAGAAGTAGAATGCTGTTCCACTCTGATCACAGATGTTTCAGGTTAAATTACAGTATCCAAAAAATAACTGTTCTCTTACATTTGAGAAAAGATTATCTTTTTTTAAATGCATCAAGTATCACATGCAGTGACCAAATAGAAATAATTAATTTTAAAGCCAAGGACAAGGTGTGCCTTGGTAGCTCAGTGGATTCTCCTCAGGTCATGATCTCATGGATAGTGGGGTAGAGCCCAGCACGGGGGAAAAAAAAATCTGTGCTCAGCTGGAGTCTGCTTGAGATTCACTCTTTCCATCTCCCTCTGTTCTCTCCCCTGTGCTGTCTCTCAAATAAATACATTTTTAAAAATTAAAATACCTCCCACATCAGTTGACAGCTTTTTTTATCCACAGTGCTAATAGATACCTAGGAATGTTCATCATATAGATTT
This sequence comes from Mellivora capensis, assembly GCA_004024625.1. Lineage (NCBI taxonomy): Eukaryota > Metazoa > Chordata > Mammalia > Carnivora > Mustelidae > Mellivora > Mellivora capensis. Next base: position 23,483 of record PISX010011219.1, read on the forward strand.
ATACTAATGTCGAGAGTTAATAATATAAAACCTAATACAAATTCATATCTTATTTAGTTCTCACAACAATCCTCTGATGAAATTACCATGACTACTCTCATTTTAAAGGACAGAGACCAAGTTTTATAGCGATTAGGAACTTTCACAAGAAAAATATTATTAGGGAATTCCATAGACCTGAAGTGAAACAGGCCTTCTGATTCCAAAGCCAATGTTCCTTATATTACCCTGTGCCACGCCTCATTGACATTCATGTAACTAATCTCCTGTTCTTTAATATTTAACTTTTCATTTCATATTTTGTTTTTTTCTATTATAAATAATTATATGTTCACTGTTCTTAAGTATAAATGTAAACCACCTTTGTATATATACGCTTTGTCTCAGTATAAATTCTTAAAAGTGGGGGTATAGGATTAAATGGCTATTTTTACTGCTTTTAATTCAATTTGACATATTACCATCCATAAAACTTTTACTAATACGTACACTTGCTTCAGTAGCTTAAGAAAGTGCCTGTTTTCCTATGTTCATGCCAATATGAGTTATAATCAGACTGTTTCTCTTTGCCAGTCACCAATTATATTGTCAAAACCCAGAAATTACGAAATCCACTTTTTATTAAATTTTTTTTTTCATTATTGGTTAAGTTGACCATTCAGTTGTTCAGTTGCAGTTTGTAAACTTTTTATTGGTGGGTCATAGAAGTTTGACTAGGGAAAGAAATAATGCTCTAAATAGTTTATCTTTATAAAGAGTGGACTATAAAGCATATTTAGCCAAAGTCTATAGTTGTCAGACATGCAAACTAAAAAGAGAAGAAACTAAATGGCTTTGCTAATGTCACAACTTTTGTGGGAGTGCCAGGAATGAAACCCAGATGTTCACAAAGCTAATTCAGGACACTTCCCACTACCCTACAACTCCTTTGCATATGGTATTGATTGATGTTGATCACACTTTTGTAATTGAAAAGCTTGTAATTGAAAAATATCAAGAACAATGGTAATTTATCCTAACCTCCTTTGAAACAATTCTGAATGTCCTAAGATATATCTTAAACTTAGTGTCTTACAACATATTTGGTGTGATGAAATAAATTAGTTGTCAACTGTGGACCACTATAAGCTTTTAATAATTAAATGCTTCCTCTGTCACTAGGGAGAGAAAAAATGCACTCTTTAAATCAAGAGGATAATTATTTTTCCTGACAAGACTTCACTGTGCTTGATTGAGATTTTAGGATGCATCTATATGAGTTGACAGTTTGCACTTGCTGTGTTTTCCCTTAGGTGAAACCTAAAAGCATTCGTAAGTTTTAGTATTAATGAGAACAGAGCCCATTAACCCTAAAAATGCCCTTTTGCTCAAAGGAATATTCCACCTGGAAAACTAATACAAAAATATGTCTCATCATGAAATGAAAAATTAGCTTTTCAAGTAAGGCACGTGGCTCTTTAATTTTAGACATAATAAAATAAATGAAATCAGCATTCCTTTTCATGGTAAAAACTGTATTTATCTTGGTATATAAAGAGGGAGAAAGTGAGTCACTTTATTTTGTGCATCAAATTTACATGAGTTAGTATTTCTTGGATTTTTAAACTTGGAAGCTATGCAAAATTGTCAGAGTTAACCTCACTGAAGACTATGTACTTAGGGAGCAAGATAGCCCTTCCACCAACTTCCAGGCAGGTGGCAAACTATTACAGAAAGGGTGGGCAGGGAGGCATTCTCCCCACATCTTCAGACAAGTTACAGCACACTGAAGACTGTGAAGGGCACCACATTGATCTGAAACTCCTCTGTACCTCTTTCTCCAGGAGGCTCAATACTGCTTCAAATGGAGATAGCGTCCTCTGTGAGCTTTAGCTATAGTCACAAGTCACCGGAATGCAAATCTGAAGGCAGGGGGAATCTTACAGTAAATACCAAAAAAGAAGAATGGAGATTGAAAAGGAGAAAAATCACGAATAATTGGCACCTATTGAGTGGTTAGCACTCATTATTATTTGTCCTTCTCCTGTTTTAGTTCACTTTGTTTACACAGCAAGTCCTTGAGGTGTAATTGCTTTCTCTATTTTATTAATGAATAAGCTAAGACACAAAGAGAGAAGATGTATGTCCAAGGTTCCACATCAAGTGTGTGGTGAACCTTGGACATGATGCTCTAGAGGAAGCACTCTTACTATGATTCTGTCTGGCCTGGTGGGATCAAATGATAGTCCCGTATGATTTCCATAAGAACATCAGTCAGGCTTCCTTATATTCCCAAATTAGACACCTTTGTGAATTCCCAAAAGGAGCTAGATGAATGAGATGGCATGAAGGCAGGAAATCAGTTAAAGAATTTTAACATAACCTAAGTTATATCTAACTTTGGATTTTCTTCTTTGCATGTTTCAAATGGATAAATTCCCCATCCATCTTGTCTACATGTTTATCTAAGATACACAATTGGGTACAATTTTATGAAAAGCATCACTGCAATAAACATCTTCCTATTTAAAAATATTAAACTAATGAACCTACATATAGGAACGTAGTGAGTGGGATAGAGAGCCTTTATAAAAAAAATTTTTTTGATCTGGGTTATAGTCAAAAAAGAAAATTAGAGGCGCCAGGGTGGCTCAGTGGGTTAAAGCCTCTGCCTTCGGCTCAGGTCATGATCCCGGGGTCCTGGGATCGAGCCCTGCATCGGGCTCTCTGCTCAGCGAGGACCCTGCTTCCTCATCTCTCTCTGCCTGCCTCTCTGCCTACTTGTGATCTCTGTCTGTCAAATAAATAGATAAAATCTTTAAAAAAAAAAAGAAAATTAAACATTTCTAAATGTACACACAATACCTAAGTGAATTCCAATCTGCTTTCCCTTACATGAGGTTTTTAGAAATGTGTTGATGTATTCAACTTGTTGAATAAATAGAAGGTGAGATAAGGAGAAAATAAATTTTAAGACAGTGATGGAGAAAATCTCCAATAAAGGAAGACTGGGACAATGGAAGAGGATATAGCATTATTTATTTTTAAATCATGTTAGCATATGGTATACAATTTAAAAAGTGAAAATGAGGGGTGCCTGGGTGGCTCAGTGAGTTAAAGCCTCTGCCTTCGGCTCAAGTCATGATCTCAGGTCCTGGTATTGAGCCCCACATCGGGGTCTCTGCTCAGCAGGGAGCCTGCTTCCCCTCTCTCTCTCTGCCTGCCTCTCTGCCTGCTTGTGATCTCTCTCTCTGTCAAATAAATAAATAAAATCTTTAAAAAAAAAAGTGAAAATGATATCCAGGTACCTCTGTCCCCAAGCCACTCAGGCTGTTCTTTTAACAGACAGGTATCATACAGTTTCTTGCATATTCTTCTTCAATTATAGAGGAAAAACACTACCTCAAAAAGGATATATATAGGTATAAAGGTATATGTATATCTAAATGTCTATACATATATATGTATATGTCTACACACAATATACAATATAACAGGATATAATGTGTCCATATATGTGTGTGTGATTATGTAAATGCCCTTAGAAACAAGTATAGTTCACTGAAATGGAGAATTTAAAATGAGTGGAGGCTTCTGGATCATTCTTTTTTTTTTTTTTTTAAGATTTTTTAAATTTATTTGACAGAGAGAGAGAGATCACAGGTAGGCAGAGAGGCAGGCAGAGAGAGGGAGGGAAGCAGGCTCCCCACTGAGCAGAGAGCCCGATGCGGGGCTTGATCCCAGGACTCTGAGATCATGACCTGAGCTGAAGGCAGAGGCTTAACCCACTTAGCCACCCAGGTGCCCCTGGATCATTCTTATAATACAGTTAGTCATTCTGTCTCTTCATGATTGGACTCCCACTAGGTAACAGGCTTACAGGATTGTAAATGCAGCGTTTTATTAGGAGGAGGTTGAAATCTTCATTTTGTTAGGAAACATTTCTTATTTTAAGAAGAAAAAAAAGGAAAAGGGAGAAAAGATAAAAGAATAAAAAAGTGGAGCTATATCCAAGTTTGCCTGGTGACATGTGATTGTCTGAGTCTTTTGTACTCTATTTTGAAGGACAGAAAAAAAAATGCAAAAAGAAAAGAGAATTTGGGTATCCTATTATCCCTATTACCTAGCCTAATAAACTACCGGGAGAATTTTTCTTTTCAGTTTTGCACAGGCTTGCCTAACAACTGAGATCAGCTCCATTACTTAAGGTTCAAATTCTGTGACAAAGTTGTTGCTCTTTTTTTTCCCCCTCCACTAAATAGATGACATCCAAGATGCAGCTAGGAAAAGTATTAATGTACAAATTAACCAGAAATAAATACAAATTTTCAGCCTTGCTTAGAGAAAATGATAGCCCCCGAGGACCACATTGATTGTCTTCATCATGCCAATAGCGTACATAAGTGAGGCTCTATGGACTCTTGGGCAAACTCTAGTAGGAGAGAGCTCCATCAAGGCAGGAGGGTAAGTGAGGCAGGAAATGATTGAGGTGGCCGCCTGGGAGTCCACGTTCAGTGAGGGGTGACATCTGGCAGGTAGGCACTCCTTGCTCACCAATGAGGCATGCAGCCCCTAATGAATGTGAGTCTGCACCAAGTCACATTCACAGGTTCTCACATGAGGCTTCCTTCACACAGAGCATTTTCCCTCAGTACTTTAGGGAAGAGCCTGATATGTCAGAAACCAGACTCCTTAATAAAAACTCAAACAGGTTTTTAATGCTCTCTGACAAAGTGATTTCCACATTTTTTTACAGATTAGATACATTTAGTAAGTATTGATCAGCATCCACACACTGTGGCACATTCTTTGCATAAAGAGACTGTGAGTTTTCCATTTTTCTTTAATAGACCCAGAAGTTGTGAAATTAATAAGGCTCTAGATGAATGCAGTTCATTAGAAATATAATGGGAGACATACCTGGGAGCCACATGTGGAATTTTAAATTTTCTAATATCCATATTGAGCAAATTTGTTTAAAAAGATAAAAATTACAAATATATTTTGCCTAACCCAAAATACCTAAAATATGTGTCAGTATATAATCAGTAAAAGAATCATTGAGTTATTTTACATTTTTTCATATTACATTTTTGAACTCTAATATATATTTTTTCACTTATAATACATTTGATCCAGACTGTACATATTTCTTTTTTTTTTTTTAAGATTTTATTTATTTATTTGACAGACAGAGATTACAAGTAGGCAAGAGAGGCAGGCAGGGAGAGAGAGGGGGAAGCAGGCTCTCTGCGGAGCAGAGAGCCCGATGTGGGGCTCGATCCCACTGAGCCACCCAGGCGCCCCAGACTGTACATATTTCAAGGGCTCACTAAGCATATATGCTTAGCAGCCACAGTACTTACTAACACTAGCCTTGATTCTAGGCTCAGAGAAATATGATGTAAGTAAAAATGAACTCAGTTTTGCATAAAATTTCACATGGTCCTTGGACCCCAAATTAAGATTTCCTGTTTTCGTAATTACTTGTTCTTTTTATTTTTTTATTATTATTATTTTTTAAAGATTTCATTTGTTTATTGGACAGAGAGAGAGAGATCACAAGTAGGCAGAGAGGCAGGCAGAGAGAGGGGGCAAGCAGGCTCCCCACTGTGCAGAGAGCCCAACGCGGGGCTTGATCCCAGAACCCTGAGGTCATGACCCGAGCCGAAGGCAGAGGCTCCAACCCACTGAGCCACCCAGGTGCCCCTACTAGTTCTTTTTAAAAGATATTTCTGTCAGAAATTGAAGAAAAGTCTTTAAGAAGGCATAGGGTAAAATTCTACCCAAGTATACACAGCCATATAAAAACTAAAAGCAGACAGTATTCGGGATTTCTACTATAAAACTGCTACCCTTTACTTCTTCCTCCTTTTTGTTTCATCATTGAATTATGACTAGAAAATCCTTGATAGTTCACTAACAGCTTGTGGATTTTAACTATCTGCCCAAAAGAAAGGTGTTTCCTGAACCATTAATTGCAAATGTTTTGATGTCCACCTTTTTTCTAATTCCACACACATTCTTTCCTCCTCTCCTATTACGCTTGTCTTTCTGTGGCTGCCTGATTTCTGTGTTACAGCAGGTACAGCTAGTTGAAGCTTTGCTTCATTGCCATTCTTCAAATGCAATACAACTGCCATTTACAAAAGGAAGTTCTCTGCAATGCCAACTAGTTATATATCTAGCTTTTAGAAAAAGAGAAAAGATGAAGTGTGGGGAGGTTAAATTACTCTAATTCTTAGCATGGCGGCTTAAATAAAATCCCCAAACCAACGGAGTTTTCATTCTAGATCTCATAAATCTTTTTTCATTTTTTACTATTATTTCACGGTATGCCAGATAATTTTTATTTTGCCAGATGTCCACACCTTTCTCAGAATGCATTTGCTGAGGTGCCTGGATTTCAGTCAGTTAAGTGTGTGACTCTTCATTTCGGCTCAGGTCGTGATCTTGGGTTGTGAGATCAAGCCCCTCATTAGGCTTCACATTCAGCACAGAATCTGCTTCAGACTTTCTCTCCTTCTCCCTCTGCCCCTTTTCCCCCCTGCCCACCTCCCTCCTGCCCCTCTTCTGTGTGCTCATTCTTTTTTCTCTCTCAAATAAATAAATAAATCCTTTTTAAAAAATGCATTTGCCAGGCTAAAGTCAGTAGCAGTCCAAAGAATAGCTAATTACACATGTTCATGAGATACAAGTTAGAAAGGTAGATTCTATAAAGTTAAATAGTTACATACCAAGAAATGGAACCATGGAGTTGATAGCCAAGTGGCTAACAAAATGACTAACAAAAATCATTTCCATTGAGTGCAAAGGATGCTCAGATTACATAAATTAAAGATAAATCTTTCATCATCATAAGAATTACAATTCTTTTCTTTTATGAATAATAAATTTAGCAATTTTTCATAGCATTAAAAGCTTCATGATATGAATTCTATTTGAGTAAATATTTAGAAGCTCTCAATGTTTTAAAAATAAAAATCTAAAAAGTCAAAAAATTATTCTGTTCATAAATAGATTAATCCTTCCATTGTGCTTAAACACTTGGCAAAGTTTCTAGTGTATGATATTTACAAATCACCCCAGTTCATAGCAATGCTCTTTTTAAAATTTACATTTTTGAAATTTCTCCATTGAGTCCAAGGGAGAGCTTTAGCTGAATCTGTCAATGCTTGCAAATCACTTTTCTTCTAATTAACATTTGCAGCAGTACAATGGAATAATTAGATGGAATTTGGTGGGAGCAGGGGGTGGAGAATCCAAGGTAGGTGGGAAAGTACTGAAGCTGGGGGAGAAAAACTTGTCTGACTGAGTAAGAATGCAAACCTAAATTAATAGAGTCTGGGTAACAGGATAGAAAGGCAATGGCATAATGTACATGACAGATCTTTTCTAATCACATGAAAACAAACCCCTCAGAGTCCACAGAGAAACACTGTGCCATTAATTCTGCTCTGCTCTCTTGCACACTAACAGTTCCTGTCCTAATTAAATGTGCTTCTGGAACATATGTTTTATTGTCTGAGCTGTGCCATTAGATTTGATATACTTGTGACTCTTGTCATCTGGGATGGGAAATCCCTCTTGGAGACTTTATCTGTATCAGTGTCTTCCCTGAGCAGAGAGTATTTGAGTATCGCGTTGTATTGGCAGTAAACAGCAGGTATAAATATGAGAACCAACAACATTGAAACCATTCCTATGAATATGCTTGTAGATTTTGTGGAAAAGAAATACGTGTGTGGGGAAAAAAATTAGTTTAAGTCCACCCATTCTTGTGTTGATGCAGTATTCTTTTTTTTCCTCTGGGAAGGTTTTATAGTTTTTAAAATGGAAAATTTTATTAGTTATAATGAAATCAGACACTGTCAGTGAATGACTACTGCTTTCATTATTAAATTAATATAAATTACTTTGTCAGAGAAATTGGCTTCCTCTAAATTCTTTTTTCTATATAGAGTAAGGTATTTCTTGAGTTAATTGTTGGTAAGAAAGGAGGAGAATGAAGGAAAGAGGGAAGAGTTTTAATTCCTTATGCTGTCTGAATCAAAGTTACTTAATTGGACACAGGAAATTATTTAAGACTCAACTATGAGGAGACTTGAATTGGCTCTAACATTCTAAAATAGAATGTCTCCATTAGGGTGAAATAACAAAATATTGGTGAAACACTTGGGTTCTACCTCTGGGTTCTACCTTATAGAAATCTCTGGCTTTTAAAGGCACTAAAGGGGGAATTGTTGTAGCAATGGAAAAAGAAAGTTTTAATTCTAGTTACTCTAACCTAAAACTTCAGAACCTTCCATTCCTAATTTCCAAAGACCCTCAGCTGGAACAGGGCCCTCTGTTTCACAGGTTTCCTTTGAATTCATGGCTTGGCTTGGTTTGACTTTTCAGTTCTTAAAACAGGATGAATGCCCCTAGAACCAAAGTTCTAACATCTCTGCTATGCCCCCAGCATAACCAAAGGTGAATAGAGTAATCTTGACCTTGAAAATACTTCTAAGCTTTAAGCTGAAAACAGGTTTGTTGAAAATACAAAGTATTAGAAGAGTTCTTATAAATATCCTCATCAAAATTAGACATGAAACACTTCACTATTATAATGCTGTTCCCAGTCTTGAGATTCTTAATCACCACAGATTAATATGGACGACAGGCTGTTATATCTCTAGGGATAAAAGTGTCCAATGATATAGTGTTTGAAGGTTAATTCTAAAAGTAGGATTTAAGAGAAAAATAAATGTACACTGAAAGAGGAGGTTAATTATATACTATCAACTGAGAAAGTCTGAATATAGGTTTTTTAAAACCACATTTTTTATATTGTTTACATAACTTCAAGCAGATGGCAGACTGTAGATTAAAGGTGACATAATGAATGGGTTGCAGCAGTGTTGGAATTTCGAAATCTTTGATCCTAAATTATTTTGGCAGGAGGATAATATTTGAAACACAATACTAAGACTGTAAAAGCAATGCTCTCATGCTGTTGCCTTCTCTTTCCAAGCAGACACGTTTTATGAGAACTCTGATGACAAATAAGGTTTCAATTCTTTGAAATACTCTTGCTTATATCATTCACTGCTTTTGTCTTGAAATTAACACATGTGTACTGTACCAAATTACAAATACAGATAAGAGAAACGAATCAGGAAAAGATAGTAAGACTTTCTTGTGTTTAAGAACTTTGGGATTTTGTCTGTTTGTCTTACTGTTTTTTTTCACTTAATGTTTCTTTGTCAATGACTCTGCTCATTGCTTTGGGGATTTTTGTTCCATGAATATGATATCTTTCCTAGTTTTTACTCTATGCCTATTATTATCTCTTCCTATCCGTGTTGCTCTTCTTTCCCCCTAAAATGAATAGCTTTAGACTTTCTTTTCAAGTCTATATTTGTTTCCTACATGTTTTATTTGCTGTATATTATTTGTACTATTTTTAAAAATTTTTCTAACCATACATGCTTTCATATTAGAGTGTATGTTTCCAATCTCTTTTTCCCAGGTCAGAAATTCAAAGTTCTCTCAATTGCCCTTGAAAGTAACTGTTTTCTAGTGGTCCTCCCAGCAACTCTGTTGCATCACAGTAGGTCCACTCTTATCCCTCAGAAATTTTCTCTTCTTTAGAATTGCCACATCTCTTTTCTATGACTTGTGCAATTTTTTTTTTGTCTTTGATCATTTTTCCATGTAAATCTATAGACTCATATAATTTGGGAGCTAAGGGGAATTCTATCATATTTGTAACTATTCCAATTTTATAGTTACATAAAAAGAGAAGGGGAAAACTGAGCTCTTTTGAAGTTTTGTTTTTCTAGCATTGATTCCTTCATCAGAGTTAAGTAGGGCACCTGTGGCAGACAGCCTTCTCTGCAGACCAGTTTCTCTTCTGTAACTCTTAACTGGTTCTGTTCCTTTCTCTACCCAGTATGACTACTGTCATCAAGAAATGGTCTTATTTTTGTTTCCACATAATGTAGTAATCTTGTCATTTCCTAAGTAAGAGTGGTAACCATTTTGATGTGTTCCTGAGTCTCCCTTTAATGAAGGACCTATAACAAACTTATTAGGAATCCTGCAGGCAAATAACCTTCAAGTATCCTCTTCTTTTGGAATTGCCTTAATTACAGAAAACGACCCCATCCAAGACCATGACCCTTCCCAGGAAGATCCATAAACAGGGACTGGCTGATGTGGGGTCATAAAAGCCGGGATATCTTGGCTCATCTCAGGATACCTCAGAAGAACACTCTAACTCCAGGGCTTCCAACAGGGTTGGGCAAACTTATAATTAGAACTTTATCACAGTGCAGCTTCTCCCTGTTCTCTCTGTTGTCATTCTCCTCCCTTTCACAGGTGTTCTCTCCAAGGCATTTTTTCATAAATAATAACAATTTCCACAATATTAAGCTCGGTCCCTGACTCTGCTTCCAAGGGAACCAACACTGTGACAGGAAGTTATATGGATAGTGGATTGTATTTTGGTTATGTATAAATTCATTAATTTAGTGAATTTACAAAAGGCACCTACGGGGACACCTGGGTAGCTCAGGCAAAGTGTCTGCCTTTGGGGGCGCCTGGGTGGCTCAGTCCTTAAGCATCTGCCTTCAGCTCAGATCATGATCCCAGGGTCCTGGGATTGAGCCCCACAGCCAGCAGGCTCCCTGATCAGCAGGAAGCCTGCTTGTCCCTCTCCCACTCGCCCTGTTTGTGTTCCCTCTCACTATGTCTCTCTCTGTCAAATAAATAAATAAAATCTTAAAAATATAAAAAAATTGTTTGCCTTTGGCTCAGGTCACGATCTCAGGTCCTAGGATCAAGTCCCACATTGGGGCTCCCTGCTGGGTGGGGAGTCTGCTTCTCCCTCTCCCTTTGCCCCTCCTCTCATTCATGTTCTCTCTCTCTGTCTCTCTCAAATAAATGATTTTTTTAAAAAGGCTCCTGCACTATCTAGATCTAGCTTCAAATGATTGTCCCAACTCTCCCTTTTAACTTTACCTCTTACCACTAAGCTAGCAGATGGCAAGGAAAATTCTGTAGTGGTTTTGCCCTCCTTTTTTTCTCTCTAAGCTCTTACTTTGCATATTGTAAACAATGAATTGATTGGCTCTTTCTTCAGTCCAGCCTCTCCTTATTTATGTCTTGTAGAAATTCTGAAAAGCTTCTGGCTTGGGAATGATACAGTTGTCCTAGATTCTCACACTTTTGTTGTTTGCTTTTTCTTTTTTTAATACATCATTGATTATTTTCAATGATGTTTTGAAGAGAAGGGAAAATCTATAAACCTGAGCTCAGACCACCGTCTCAAGGCAAATGTCCCTAACATATTTTTGATATCAAAATCAACATTTCTTTTACCTCCACAAAGAAAGTTAAACAGAGCACTGAAATTCATTAAAACAAAAGTGAATGCATATCACACTAATGATACTTGAAGATCAAATTAAGATATACTTATTATCTTAAAATCACTTTGATTATAAAGATCTTTTGGTTCAAATAAGAAAAGAACAGCCAAAATTTTTCTTATTGAGGTTATAGCTGGAATTAGGAGCATAGATTTAAAATTTGGATTTGAATTTGAATTTGAATCCTGAATCTTTCATAATATTTGCCTCCTTATTATTACCAGTAATATTGGTGTTGGTGTTAATTTTGTTTTAGTGTGAGGACAAAGAATTCAAATACAAAGAAAATTTATTTATTTGATTCCCTGGACTGGAATTTTAGATTCATACTATGGCTTTGTCACAAAAGAAGTGTGAGATTGTAAAATTGTGTTCACGTTGCTATCACTCAGTTTATCACTTATCTGTAAGTACAAATTTAAGAAAACTGATAGACTACAACATTCGGTGTATCACTGGTATATTACTATGTGCTGTGAGAATTAGATTAGAGGGTATATATAAAACTGTCTTGAAAATATTTTAGTATCCAACATAAAAGACATCATCACCATCATTCTCTTCTTCAATCCATCTTTATCAATGTCCTTTCCTGAAGTCTGTAAAAGGTTCTCACTATAGGGTTCCGGGGTCAAGGATTGTCTTATTACTATACCAAAACTGATTTGCCTGACTTATTTATTGGGGACAATAAATAAGAATCTAGAATATGGTAGTAACCTTTGAATTGAAGAATTCATTATTAATATACCTGGGATAGTAAATTAAAAATGGATATCACTTTATATATTTATCAATAAAGATACCAACTTTTTCTTTAATTAGTGCTTTGAGAGAGACAGAGTGTATGTGTGTGTGTGTGTGTGTGTGTGTGTGTAGATGGTGACAAGCAGCAACAAAAGGGAGAATGGCTCATTAGGTTTTCGATCTAGTCTAGCCCTTGGACTAAACATCCCAGGAAACCATGGAAACAAGAACAAGAACTCAGTCACAGGGTACAATAGAGGATTGCCAGCCTGCTAAAAAATCTTCTCCAAAGTTTGTCGTGAACAAAATACAAAACAATTGGATGTCGTAAATGTCCTCAAGGGTATTAATCCTAAATGCTGAAATCATTGAGGAAAACTTCTAGAAATCAGTTTCTAGAACTGTCAAGCCAATGGCCAAACTGTAAAACCTACAGCCTTTAGTATGAGGTACACTCATTTTCTTGTGCTTTGTGTATAATTCCATCTCTTGCTAACTGCAGATTTTTCAGTTTATTTCAGCTCTGGCTCTAGCACAGAGAGTAAAAATGAATTCTAGAGATGAATGTAATGAGCAAAGAACAGAATTGTGATTAAGATAAGAGGCTTTGGAGTTGAAGCCCTGGGCTTGTATACTTTCCCTGATACCCCTGCAATGTCATTTCTCTGAGTTTCCTCACTACTGATTGGAGATACTTACATCCTTAGGGCTGTTTGTGTCATAATAGAAACCATTAGAGAAGTATATAATGGTCAAAAATTATAATAATAATAATAATACCAACATTAGGAGCCACTAACAAATGTCAAATGAGTTTGGCAACCCACTTTACAAAATAATATTTTATTTACTCATTTTGCTATCTTAATTTTTTCATTGAGTGGCTATATGTTTCTTATAATTTCCTATAGTTCTCATAGTAGTCTTATATAGTTCTTTCTTATAGTTCTCAGATAGTCTTCAAAAGTAGTGCTGCAAAAAAAATTAAAAAAATATAAATTGTTTATGGAGAATTTTCAGAAGCTATCAATAACTTTCTCTTTTGTGGCAGATTTATGAGATATTTGTAAAATGAAATGATTCAGGGAAATCAGAATGTGTTGTTCTAATAAGGAAATGTATCATTTATTTTCTAGATCAAGTTCTCCTATAACCCATTTTATTGTATATATGTGGCTCTTTCCATGACTATATTGGTGTTAATGTCATACATTGCAGGGTTTTTTTAAATCCCAGAAAACCTTAGGTAATTCTGGAAAGGATTTGTTCTCAGTATGGTGGAGAAGTCCTCACACATGACTACATCCGCTGGCTACCATGAGGACGGAAGTGAGAAGGCATGTGCCATTGGACATAATGAATGCCCCTCTAAGGAGGAATCTTCTTTCTGAAAAGGGACATAGAGTGGAGAGAGCTCTAGAGTCTTTTAACAATATTAAGACTATGGCCAGTGATATAAACCCCACATGTTGGCCAGTGTCTGCCAGGATTATGTAGGAGTTGGGAGCCTGCTTATCCAGGGTCTTCAAATTTGTAATGAAGTTTATTACCAGTACATCTTTATTCATTATTGTTGGTGTTTCAGCTATAATTTTCAAAGTAATTTCAGGATTACTATTTGTAGTATCTTTCAAATAAATATTGTTGGTGCCTCTGAAAACTGAATGCCCTTAAGGGTCTCATTTCTTTTCTGTAGAACTAAACTTGTCATTTGCTGTCTGGTCTTTAAATGGCATATTCCCCCTTTATGTTGTAACCTGAGCATAAATGCAGTAAAGAACTTATGACTCCTTAATTCACTTTGTGATTGATTACTTACATGATTAAAAAGAAATTTTCAAGAGCTTTCCTCACCTAAAAGACCTGTACCACTTGCCATGTTATCAGGACGCTGCTCCGATAAGATTTGGGTAGATTTTTTTCCTCTAAGAATTTTATTTTCCAGTCTACAAAAATAATAAATAGGAATATAAGAACTAAAACTGTAAAAAAATTGAAAATGAAAGGAAAAAATCACTATACTTGTGAGCTACAAAAATTTGATATCATTACTCATATGAAAATTAAAGTATTAAGTCCATTTTCTAGTGTCCCTTAACAGGAGAACAAAATCCATCGATAGTGCAAACATCTTTAACTTATTTTTAAATAGCAATATCTTCTGAACCTTGAACTTCTTGTGTTAAACATAAAACTAATGAAAATTATTTCTGTGATGAAAAAATATATATATGAAAATATTAGACAGTCATCAATCTAAAAACAATCAATTCAAGCTGGGCAATGTCTATAAGATACCTGCATAGCATGTCTTTATAATGAACAAGCCATGACGTTATAAGATCTAAATATCATATAAATTTAATTCATTCAATTTTGAAGTGCTAGCACCTTAATTTAAAACAAAAATATTAATTTTCATCTTTATTATCTCTTGCTCCTAGATGCTTATAAATTTTTCCTCAAAAAGCTATATATGTATGTATATATATGTACATATATATAAGTTGATAGATATGGATGTATTTTATTATATTTAATAGATTTTTTTCTAGTGCTTCTAAATCGTTGCTGTTTTCAATGTTAGCTACCAAGACAGAGTACACCAACATTGATTTTTAGACTTGGCTGACATAACTCATTCTTTCAATCTCTTCTTATTGTTTCAAATAATGAGTGGCTTACAATTCCTCAAATATGCGTATGGAAAACAAAATGAAACAAAGTGCAACCATTTGCTTTTATCCCAAATGACTATGGTAACCATGCCTCAGGAGGCAGGGTGACATTTAATGGCATAGTGGCAATATACTGAGGAGGCAATTAACATTGTGCTATTTTTTTTTTTTCATGGCACTTACAGGACCAGGTTGCATGCACATCCATGCAGAGATAGAGTTTATGTCATTGATATCTAAATATAAATTAGTATGCCTTCACTAGATGGCAGAACTAAAGTCTGTGACATTAAGAACAAAAAATCTTTGGGTCATTAGCCTATTAGTTGATGAAGTCTAAATGGCATCTTCTCCAATTATCCCTTCATAAAAGTTAATTCACCTTGATGTAGAACTGACCCTTAAAGGTGTTCACTTCTGTTTTCTTAATTCAACTGGACAGAATTTTGTCCTGTATTGCTTTGGCAAGTATAAACCAAGATCTGAGGATGTTCCTGGCAGATTTAGGCATAGGCAGCAAAGACATGAAATTTTTTCCAGGAATAAAGAAGGAAAGAAATTAGAGTAAACTGAGAAAAACATGATGAAGACAGAGTTGCATAAGCTGTGTCCTATCGCAGTAAGTGTTCTTGATATTTATCTCAGTTACTGCTGAGTTGACCAGTCTCTGTCTTAGATATTTGCAAAGCTGCCAACACTAGCTTAGCTCCATTTCTAAACAAATAAAAGCCAACAAAGACAAAATTCATACTCAAAATGCTTATTATGGCCATTGGCTAAGCTCAATAACTTGAAGTAGATTCTCTGTGAAGTTGCCAGATTTGCTCCAGGCAAACAAATGCCAGGTAATAGTGATTTAATGTGTATAGTCATATGCATTTTATCCCTCTTCCTTCTCTTCCTCCTCCATTTCCTTCATCTCTTCCTTCCTCTTTCCCTTTCCCTTTTTTTTTTTTTTTTTTTTAATTCTGCTTCTAAATCTTTCAGGGATGTTTCCTCCTAAGTATTTACAAGTCAGGTATATTCACAGAATGTTTACTGAAGGGGAGAAGGGAATTAGACTCAATCTTTGAGAACATTACTCTAAACTTCTCCCCGGTGACCTCACCATCCATGTTCTCTCCATATCATGCAGTCCAACTTAGGCTGATCTTTGGCAAAATGAACTAATAGAGAAAGTTGTGTTCGGTCTTTTCCCACCCTCCTGTATAACATATTATGAACCACAACTTTGGTTCAGTTAAGATACCAAGCCTAGGTAGTTCTATTACTGAGCAAAAGATAAGCTAACTCTAATGTTCATTTTCATATATTTAACATACTGGATTATCACGGCCAATTAGTCAGTGGTGGAAACACTGGTGCTAAGAGATTTGGGATTTCAGAAGAGCTGATGTTTCATTCCAGCTTTGACACTGACAACAGAAGTGACCCTGTTGAATTCAACCTCTTTAACTTTCAATTTCTTTGTTAGTAAAATGGGAATAACACTAATAACTACCTCATAGGTTGCTATGATGGTTAAATATTTATAAAACATTGCTTGCAGGCTCCTCTCCTTTATGTGACACATAAGGAAATAAGGAAATAAAATTACAAAAGAAAAATTAAATATAAATAATTATATATTATACCAGAGACCCACAATAATAATTTTTATTATTTTTTACTCTAGAATTCTCTTCGATACTTTATGCATTTTACAAATAATGACCAAAAAGAAAATATAATTCTCAGTCCATCACAGCCCTAAATAATCCAAATAATGACATGGAAGACTAATAACTTTTTGCCAGCCTTGAGGGAAGGATATTGACCTCTGGAAAACCTGAACAATTGAATAATGCCCACTTGTTAATAAAGTTGGATTTACACCAAGTGAATAATACATTCAATTATACTCATGTTTTTGTGAAATTCAATAAGTCTTTCCCTCTAACTAATTTTCCCAGTAATAAATCCATTACAAAGCACACATTAAAAACAGCTCTGACAAATAACTCATGTTCTTGGCCCTAAGCCACCCTTCAGACTTCTGTGTTTCTTTCCATAGTCTTTGGATAGTAAATATGGATCATCTCTAGTTAACTGAAAGCTGCATGATGCAATATTTTCAGGCACAGAACGTAACTTACTAAAGACAAAAATAACAAGAAATTTGTTTTTATTTGTAGTTTTAGGCCTCTGTGTGTGTGTGTGTGTATGTGTGCGTGCACCAATGTGTGTCTCATTCTTATACACACATACACTCCTGAGTATGAAGAAGAAAAGGTCCCTTGTCCTTACCATTTTTATGACACTCTCAAAATTGTACCTTTCATGGTAGAGAACCAGATGAAAAAATAGTATGGTGCATATATACGGAGGAGCCAGAGAGTGTTTCAAGGAGAATTTAATCGTGAGTACACCATGTGACTTTGAAAAACAGGGTGAGCAGAAAAGCATTGCAACTTGTTTCCAGAACAAACACAAATGGAAGCCTTCTATATCAAAGCACTGGAACTTCGTTTCTCACCATCCTTATTCTCATTTGTTAACTAAAAGCAAGGATCTTATTTAAACTAGAAAATACTGTGCATTTTCTCACATATACAATATTTCAGGACCTTTGAAATCATTGATGACCATTCTGGGTTGTTACTAGTTGCTGTCCTTAAGCAAGGCCTCACCCCAAAGGAGAAACCACTAACTTTCAGTTATGAATAGAGAATGACAATTCTGTGAAAGATCTGTGGGCACACCGTGGCAGCAGCCACTTACTTGACACACACAGGGCTTTGTGGTTTCGCCAACCTGCTTTATACAGAGCTTCCCTGGAAGCTTTGTGTAATAAGGATCAAGATCTGTGGAGGACACTCTCTCCTTTCCCTTACTTAAGATCATGTTTGGGAGGGCTTGCTTCTCACTGCAGAGGAGTGTCGGCAGCACTTTACTGAGGCTTTTTGGTGCAGCCAGAAATCCAAGTTAGGCCAAGCAGGTTTTGGAGCAAACAACTTTTATCTAACAGTAAAAGTGTGAGAGAAGCAGCTTGAAAAACAAAGAAAATTTATGTTAAGTAAAGCGAGTCCCCATGTCCAGAGGGGCCTTTTGTGCTTCTGAGCTGTATAATTCTAAATTTGCACCATCCCAGATTTAATTAATTGGTTTCTTCTTCTAGTCATTGAAGACACCCACCATCCCATTACAAGCATTTGTTTGTACAGAGGGGATAGTACTGTTGCCCTTCCCTCATCTTAACCCATAAAAGTGCTTGCTATTAGCATTCAGTGCAAGTCTTGTCTCTTCATTACGTGAGACCACTGGAGAATCAAGAGATCGGTTAGTCCTATGGTCTCTTTTTTTCACTATGTATTTTATCCCCCAGATTAAATCAGTGTTTTCAGGCCAGAGACCTGAAAGCATACGTAGGGAATGAGAAGCCCAAGAACACAGAAGTGATTCAGAGACAAAAATATGTTTTCTCTGATTGGGAACACCTGTTTGCAAGGACGAAGTAGAAAATCAAACATGATGTGAATAAAAATATGGAAAACAAATTTCAGTACAATTTTCAAGTATAAAAATGTCAGCACAATTCTTTCTCATTAAAATGCACAGCAGAATCTTTCTTTTGACTTTAAGAGGGAAGCCTAAGGTTGGATAGGTTTCATATGGTGTTACTAGATGGAACATTTTAGGGCGATTAATATGCTGAGGTACTACTGTTTATTGTGTCCGGGTCTATCACAGATACATAAGCCCAAGTACATCAGTGGGAAAAGATTTAGTTTTAACTTTGAAGACAAACCTCTTAACATGTATTTATAACTTGCAGAATTTCTTATTTTGGGCTATTTTCTGGTGGTCTTATATCTCTAAACCCGGATGTCAAACTTCTAATGAGGAAAACAGCCAAACCTTACTAACTGCTTAGAAGTGACACTTACTACATGCATGAACTTTTTGATTTCTATCTCATTTCCCCCAACGTAACCTATTTATTTATATTAGGCCAAAACTCGGCAGCTTAAAAAACAAATATTTATTGTCCTGTATACTTTCTGAGGCTAAGAAATTGCAGGGGAGGGGGAGGTCTCTTAACTGTGTGGTTCCGGATCAGAGTTTTTGCTGAGATTGTAATCAAACTCTCCATCAGGGCTATTGTCATCTGTGAGGACTTAGCTGGAGTTGGAGGATTCCCTCTAAGGTCACTCATGTGTTTTTTTGTTTTGTTTTGTTTTAAGATTTTATTTATTTATTCGATAGAAAGAGATCATAAGTAGGCAGAGAGAGAGAGGAGGAAGCAGGCTCCCCGCCAAGGAGAGAGCCCGATGCGGGGCTCGATCCCAGGACCCTGGAATCATGACCTGAGCCAAAGGCAGAGGCTTTAACCCTCTGAGCCACCCAGGCGCCCCCACTCATGTGCTTTTTTGCAAGAGACTTCAGTTCTTGCTACATTGGGCCTTTCTGTAAGTTAGCTTTTAACATTATTTCCCTAGAACAAAAGATAAGAGAGAAAATGAGAGAGACAGAAAGAGAAAAGGGAGAGAGAATGATCAGTAGAATCTGCCTTCACTTCACAACCTAATCTCAAACATGACCTAGCATCATTTTTGTAATATTCTATTGGTCCTGCAGACCAACTCTGGAATAATGTGGAAGGGAAGTACACAGAAGGAATATATCATAAAGCCAGGGATCATTGTGGGCCATCTTGGGGATTAGCTACAATGTAATGTATTCATTTATTGATTCAGATGATCTATGCAATTAAGTTTAAATGAGTAATTTTGATTAGTCACTGAATATTTCTTTAGTGCATGTGATGAGTCATAAGGAACTTATAAGACAGCTATATAACAGGAGATTTTAAAAAGCAGATGAGAAAAGCTAGTGCTGGCCTGGGCTCAGGATTCTTTCAGAGCATGATTCTTGGGGTGGCCAGGGAAGATAGACATCTGAGTAAGGGGCATCTAAGCTGAGGAGGAGAAGAGTCAAATAAAAATATTCAGGTAAGAAACCATGGCATATCATTTAAGTTTTTCAACATATATAGAGGATAATAAAAGATTAAGGGTGTGAAGGGGAGAAAGATGGATTTGTACATAAAGGAAGTATAGAAACCTTCAGATGTCCAGTAACAGAATCCAAAATAAATTCTAGAACCTCTCACTAACCCTTGATCTTTGGCATGTTCCATAATTCTCAAGTATGTTCTCGGAAATAGAAAAAAAAAAAGGTGGGTAATCTTGAATTCAAAGGAATGCAGCCCTTTTCTGGAAAACAAAATGAAACCAAAAAACCGTGATGCAAACACCTTTCAAGGATTAAATATTTGGCTTTCCTTTCATCATCCTGATAACCTTCATCTACTTTGTTCTTCCATTTTTAGGTGTTACTAAGTCAGCCTCCAGAGGATCCCATTAATAGCTCCAAATCTTTCCAGAAATGACCTGACAAGGCCCCTATGTCATTTCACATTTCTCTCTACATTCCACATTTTACTTGTAGGATGCAAGAAATCCATATAAAGCGAGTTGAGAGAATTGATTTCCCATGAAGTGAATCCATCTTTCTTACTTAAATAGCCTCTCTTGTAATGGAATCACCATTTTACTTACCTTTGGGATACTTTGGATATAGAACCTTTTCCTTTCATTGCACAAGGAGAAAGATACCACACTAGAGGTGGGAAGAAGACACAATAAATGATACAGAAATTTAGAATTTCCCAAACTCACCTCCATTTCCCAAAGCATTTCTCTGCTTCTCTTCATTGTATGTCCCATGGCCCCAGTAGGAAATTCCCAGATTTATTCTCTCACTAACTTGTTATTGCTAATGATGCTTAAATATAATCTTTTGTCTCTCCTATTTTCAGTTGATCTCTAGGAAAACTATTTATTAATATATTCCTTTTTTAGGTTATCTCTCTTTGAAATCAACAAGAAACAAGGCAAGATAGCTTTACAATATGGATGTATAGAGTGTTTTGAACAAAATACAGATGTGTGTACAGTCCCTTACTTGTTTGAGTCACTGCAGTTACTAGCTTCAAGTAAAATTTCTCTTATGCACAATGATTTTTCAAATTATGTAAACTAGAGATAATGATGTTTTATATTTTTCAGTGTTGACATTTAAAATGCCCATATCTTTGTATCCTTCTCAGTAGTATGTATGGATACACATACATGCATACATGTAGACATTAAAGACATGCAAGAATGCATGTACTTCCATTTTACTGCTCTATAGATAATACATGCTATTAAATGTCAAAGAAGGAACATTGCGGGAATCATCCTAAATATGGTAAACTCATTAGTGCAGGGAAATCCTAGTTTACTTCTCTGTCTTAATTGTATCAATAACCTCAAACCTAATGATAAAAGAGGTTTGACTTGAGTGGGGCTTTTAAGATGGAAAACAGTAGAAGACTTAAAGCAAAGCCTAGTCTATCAAATCTGTGCCAGTCTTTACATGCTCTGATGCTAAAGGAGGGACTGCATTCACATGCTCCTCTCTCTCTGATGAAAGCCTTTCTAGAATATCTTACTCATCTTCATACCAGGTGTCAAATAAAAAAAGTCTTTACAGAATCTTTAGATGTCATCTTAGGACCAAGGGCAACTGTTTCACGTATGATATCCAAAATATGACTTTCTATTGTGAGAACAAAAACTTATACTAAAACTTTCAGGACTACAGCAGATTCCCTAAACATATGGCCAAAAATGTTGGAAGGAAATTCTACTAAGGTCTATCCATGATGGCACTGGCAGTCATTCTGGATCCTGTTCAACCAGATTCCCATTTCAATTGGAACAGTCATTTGTGGATTTTGAGGAGCTCTGAGTAGGAAATGAGGAGAGGACTAATTGACACACTGAGTTTTTATTTAAAACATATCCTGCTCCACCAGGCCCCAAATGCTCTGAAGCTACACAGTTATGCTTGCTAATTCCTAGTCCCTGAGGACACATCTGAAGGACATGCCTGACAATAGAAATGTTTTTGCAAAGTCAGCACAGGTTATATGTTGAACTGAAGAAGATGGATGTCATGAACTGCATCATAGCAAAAAACAAAAACAAAAACAACAACAAAAAAAGTATAGTCTGCAGAATATCTTGCTGCCATGTTCCATTGTCTGGAAATCAGGCTACACAAATCATGCTGCTCACTAGAGGAGTTCAAAACTGAATAAAAATTATTAGCATTCCCTTTGGGGAACTAGAAACAGGGGGAGTGACTCCAATGTTGCCAATTTAATCAAAGGTTGACAAGGAATTACAGAGAGAGCATGGATGGTAAGGTCTGTGACTTGGATAGGAAAGAGATCTCAATCCTACCTTGTTGGAAGCTTTCTTCAAGCACAAGAATTTGCTCATGCACACTCAATTTTTACTTGAAGTTTTAAACTAGTGCTGTTATATGCCAAAATTTATGGCCAATTTTGTCTTAAAGTAGGGGCATTTAAAATATTACTCTTTCAATGTCTTTAATGTCACAGCATAGGGAGAATTAATGTCCTACTTATGCTGCTTTGACATTGTCCTGAATGTCTTTGACTTGGTTCCTGCTCTTGTTGCTCCGAACAAGCCCCAGGGCCCTTCCACAGTCCATCACTCTTTGCCCCTTTCTTCTTTCTTGTCCAAATGTTTGGGTTCTCTTTATCTTGGACCCCAGTTCCTCCAGATATAGGACTATGATTCAAACTTCTCCATCTCTCTTGTGATTAAAGCTCTGCCCCTGGGCTCCCACTCCTGTGGCTTCATTTTCCTTGATGTCAGACATCCTGTGGTTACATCTAGACAACTGAGTCCATCACTGCTTTACCTGCCAGTAGGGAATGGTTTTCATCATTGTTTCTTTAGAAGGCAAAAGAATAAAATGAGATAAAATTGAAATTTCTAAAGTAGAAAAAAACACAAAAACTTCTCATCCAAATTTCACTCCAAAATGTTTTGTCTTCATTTATCTTTGTATTGAATAAAATATTTAAGGTCAAAACTTGCATGTCAGATTCATGAACTTAGCCCATTATGAACACCTTCTGCCTACATGTGTTTTTTAATATCACTGCTCTTTGCAAAGTCCCAGTCCCACACAAAAGTCAAAGAAACTAATGAACATGAGAGAAATATTACAGCAGTACCATTTAGGTTTGCACATGGTTCAGTTGGGGTTTCCTGCTCTTTTTATTTACTTGAGGCTGTAAGCCAGAAAGCAGGAAAGTAAGGGGGAAAGAAAAAACAACAACAACAACCACTATTTAATTAAATGGAGTTCAACAGAAAAGTTAATTTACTTTAGTGTAGGAATATGAAAAGTATGCCAAAACAGCAAGTAAACAAACTGAATTATGAATTACATTCCTCCCTCCCTCTCTCTTTCTTTCCCCACATGGGACTGGGGTTGTATATAAGAGGGTAAGTTTGTAGTTATTATTTGTTTATGTTGTTTTTCTCCTCAGTCAATCCTTTTGCTTCCATGACTGGTTCCGCACATGCAAATCCATTTGGATATTCACTGTTAGAAAAATTTTTAACATATTCGGATTGATTCTAATCCATTTAGTTTGTTGTTCTTAACACAGTGAACCATGCTAGTGATTTTTATTACAGAGTCTCAATATTTTCTGATTCATAGAGTGGATACATGTAAAATTTGACATGCCCTAAATAAATAAAAGTCTTTAGGAAATCTGAGGGATTGCTGAATCACTTGGAGTGATAAAATCATATAAATGATATTTTCAAAATTAATTATTTCTCATTCATTACAGATTGCTGGATTTTATGAGTTTTGCCTCTCCTTGAGCTTATTGTCCCCTATTACTTGATAGAAGCTTTTTACTTGGATGATTTTCTATCATTTGTTCAGTTAAGTCAGTGAGCAGACTCTCATGGGTAAAGTACATTTATGGATGGTGGAAGAGCTTTAAAATAGAATATTAACATCCAGTTGCCCAATATCAGACTTTGTGAGCTATGTGTATTGCAAACTGCAAGAATGATGTATGCCCGTACAACACAGAAGGGGAGAGAGAGAGAATCCTACATAATGGAATCTTTCTGTGAAGTAAGATGACTTAAAATGAAAATTGAAGACAAAAATTTACTATTAGTACTTATACATTTATTTTTATGCTACAAAAATATTCTTAATGTACTTGGCATTGCACTTGGATTCCTAATTTGACCCATGTGTATTACTGGATGTAAATAGTTTTCATTGAACTCAGGGAATGTTTGTGCAGGTGCCTTTTGTGAAATAGTTCTTTAGGTTCTTTAAGATCTTTAGTTCTTTAATAGTTCTTTAAGATCTCTAGTTTTAATAGGAAGCTTGTTAAAACAAATACATTTTATATTTAATTGTTTATAAAATAATATATACTTCTGGGTATATATTTATGCATAAATGTGAAAACTACATATGTCTGTACCTTCTAAAACAAAAATAGTGTTAGCATATTAATACTGATAATCATATTGTAAATTTTCTAAAAATTGCACAATAATAGCAGCCTTCTGTATTATTCCAAAATGTAATTTTAATCAGATTTATGATTTTCTTACCTCTGAGGACTCTATATTATAGTGAAGAATCATCACAGGTGGCCTAGATCATTACTACCTTCTGTCTTCTCCCCAAAACACAGTAACCCCAAACATCATCTCAGTTATAACAAATGGTAGAAAAGTAATTGACTAATATTTACCCAGGGAAACAGGACCAAAATAAACTCTCAAATTAAAGAAGAGAATTTTATAATTTTTATGAATCCTTGGTTGTATAAGAACATTTCTAGTAGAAATTTAAAATAATTCTTTCCATCTTGTAAATTCAAACTTCGTAGAATTTTCCCAAGCAGGCATCTTGGTTTTAAGTTTTAAATATGTGGTATTGTTGTTGTTGTTTTTTCTGAAGTGAAGCATAAAAATAAACATATGTTTTCTTAACACTTTGTTTAATCCCTTAAACTGAGGAGGAACAGCACCATTTAACCTCTGTTTCGGAGAGGAGAGGTAATTTGCTGTGCTGTGTTCTCATTTAAGTGCAGTTCAGTTTCATTTCAAAAAGATGCTCATGTTGATATTAAGATGAGGAACTGATAGTACAATCATTACATGTAGTTTGGTCTTAAAATTTAGGTATCTACTCTCATGTAAAACAAAATATAGCAAGGTATGGCTGTTGACAGCGTGAAATGAAATGGCGAGCTCCTAATTTGTCTTTTCACATTCTTTTTCCTCTTATTTCCAGAAAACTAATTCTTTCACCTAGACGTGAAGGTTTGACACTAAAACTCTGTTTCTTGTCTTGTTTATCTCTTGTCAATATCTCCCAAACAGTACACCTACACACACATAACCCCAACACACACACACACACACACACACACATATCTCCTGTATTCCTTTTTTGAGATTTGCTTCAAAATCATTCTGAACACTTGAGTTTCTGCACTGAAGAGCTGTAGACTGCTGTTACAAAGCCAAATTGAATTATATGTTCTCAGATTGTCAAAGAACAAGAACAGTTGATAGAAAAAAAGTTTTCCTCCATTGACACAAATACCATGCATCAGTGAAGTGAATGCAATGTCTGGCTCTATCAGAGATGCCAAAGACATTCTTTGGCAGATTTTGTTTTCCTACTAAGATAAATATTGTCCTTTATTATACACACACACACACACACACACACACATTTATATTTATATTTATATTTATATTTATATTTATATTTATATTTATATTATTTATATTTCTCGGCACTGTCAAGGCATATTTCTCAATTTACTTGAGTCCAAGAAAGTGAGTTTATGAAAAAAGAGAGATGCTTCAATCTAGTTTTGAAAATGAAGTATCAGAGGCATGAAATTACATTATTGACCTAGAAAATTAGTGAAGTATTTGAAAACCTTATGTACCTCAAGTTTATGAATCCTTTAAAAATGACCCATTTTAATATTCCATTTTATAATATCAAGCTAATATTGGGGAAGAGCTCTGCTTTATGTAGTTTTTGGAACTTTCTTTCTTTCTTTCTGAAACATTTCTTCACTCATTAATAAAGCACATCTTTTGAAGTTATCACTACCACCCTTCACCTCAATTTCTGCTCAAGTCCTAGACTGAATTTAACTACAGTGTGTCTGTCCCCTGTTAGCCTCACTCCACATGATAATTTCTTAAATCTCATACAAAGTCATTTTATTTTTTTTAAGATTTTATTTATTTGACAGACCGAGATCAGAGCAGAGAGCCCGATATGGGGCTCTATCCCAGGACCCTGGGATCATGACCAGAGCCGAAGGCAGAGGCTTTAACCTACTGAGCCACCCGGGTGCCCCCATACAAAGTGATTTTAGAAACTTGTAGAGTTGTGCACGATATATCTGATGCTGGTGAAATATCTCTATATACTCCCACCACCACCACCACCACCCCCCAACACACACACACACATTTTCTAGCCCTCTTGCAACTATCCAGGGCCAATGGAATATCAACACAAATGATGTGAAACCAATCCAGACTAAAGCCATTTCTCAACCTTCTAGCATCTCCCTTCCTTTTTGGGAATGACTGTGGAAGCCAGTGTAGAGATGGTATGTTCTCAAGATAGAAATATCTTGTATTATTGAGTCACCATTTGGAAGCTATTCTGGAGATATGTTCAGCCAGTAGCAAAATTTCCATGACTAAAATATAGACATTTGTTGTTAAAGCATTAAGATTAGGGAGGTTATGCATAAATGTAGGCAATCCATAGTAATATAAGTGAATCTTAGTAGTTCCTAGACCAGGTATTCCAGAATATCCTCATGCTTCAGTTCCAGTCTTGATCTGAAGAGTAGGATAAAAAGCACAGAAAAGATAAATTACCCAGAATAGTGACATTTAATATTCTAGAGCTCTAAGTCAAGGAAAATGGTTGATTAATATTAATCCAGGGAAACTGGAATAAAATAAACTCTCAAATTAAAGAAAAAATCTTTATAACCTTTATGAATCCCTGGTTCTATAGTAAAATTTCTAATGTTTTTCTGTGGAAATTTATTTGAAGAGAACTTTCTATCATTTTGAAACCCTACTACAAAGCATTGGTGGCCTTCTTTTTGAAATTTGTTGTCCCCTGAGTGTATTTTTTAGGAAGTAAGCTCCAAGGAGCAGGGACTATCTCTTCATTGTTCTGTGTACAGTGTTTACCCCAGTATAGAGTAGGCAAAGTAAACATGGCTTACATGAATGCATGGTTACTTGGTAACTATAGCTATGAGTAAGGTCCCTAGGACAATGGATGGGTTGAATATCGGTCTTAGTTGCTCTTAGATCAAAATATTTTGAAAAGAGATTTAATCTTCAAATGTCGGGTAAATAGATAAAAATTAAAATAACACTAATCTTTGCTTGCATTAATCAAACACTAAGTGCCAAGCAATGTGCTAATTGTGTAATACATAAAATAGTCTAATGCCCAGCTTGTTTAGGAAATCCTGGTTTGTTTGTTTTTTTAAATTTATTTATTTGTCAGAGAGAGAGAGGGAGAGAGAGCGAGCGAGCACAGGCAGACAGAGTGGCAGGCAGAGGCCGAGAGAGAAGCAGGCTCCCTGCCGAGCAAGGAGCGCGATGCGGGACTCGATCCCAGGACGCTGGGATCATGACCCGAGCCGAAGGCAGCCGCTCACCCAACTGAGCCACCCAGGCGTCCCTGGAAATCCTGTTTTTTAAGTGTCATGATAGCATATTATTAATAGCTCTTCTTCTCAAAAACAACAACAACAAAACAAAACAAAGCAAAAACAAAACAAAAAACAAAAAAAACACTTCTCCTCAAAGTATTCTGATTAGAATGAAAACTTTTATGATCCATGTAGCCTTATGGGATTTTCCCATTTGATCTTCAAGGAATCTCTATACCATTATTATCCCCATTTGGGACGTAAGAAAATGGAGGTCGGAAAATCTGAATAACTTGTCATTAGCTCTCACATGACTAATAAATAACAAACGAAGTAGTGCGGCTCTAATGCACTGCTAAGCCTTACCCTCTCTGCTTTCTAGGAAAGCATAGCTGTTGCCTTCAGCGATGAACATACACCTTCCTGATTTAATTTTACTAGATTCTAAAATTATACTTTATCAAAAGCTGAAATGTCTCAGAAGTAAATGCATATAACAAAGTCTCAGCATTGTTGCTTGCTCTTTCCATCACCGAAAGATTTTGAATATTAATAGTGAACAAGCAGGATTGAAAGAAATTAGGTGTCTCTGCCAACTCATAAACCACAGCAAATAATAAAAATCGGAGTTTAGTCAGTGACTTACCAGCTGCACTGATCTTACTGAATAATTAATTTTCCTTCATGAAGAAAGTAGATACTCTTCTGAGTTTGAGGTTGTCATTTTTTTCTAGATATTACATCAGTATTAGCCCTCAGTGTTCCTAAGCCAAGCTATTATTTAGTAGTATTTGGAAATAAGACTCTCACTTTATTTTTTTTTAAGGATATTTAATCGGGCCATCCCCCCCCCCAACCAAAATGATGTGAAATGGGCCTTACTCTCAGTGGCAGTACTGCTACACTTACCAGTTTCTAGCCGTGACAGCATTTGAGCAAAGCTCTGGCCTAATATAAATAAATGAGGTTACTGTGACGAGGAGGAACATTTTCTGAAGGCAACACATTTACTTTTTGTTAGAATATGAATTTATAAATTTAATGAACCTGGGAAATAATAATCTAGTGAAACAAGCTCTACATTTTGACAACAACCAATTTTCTGGGTACTGTGCAGAAGTTTTGTACTCCGCCATGCGAAAGGTTAGCAGATGAAGTGTAAGTTCTACAGTAGGCGATCACATCTTTTTAAACAGCACACACACACATAGAGCTGATTAACTCTTGAATTCTGAATGTGGAAATAAGCTCCAGCACCTAGAACAGCACCTAGAACTTTAGCATGTTTGAATAAATTAAACCATTTATTACATTGTCAAAAATGTGTTTTTATGTGTGTGTGCATGTTATTTGTGAATTTCATATAGGACTCAAACTTTTAAAAATTGGATCAGCTAATTGTTATTTTGTTCCCCCAATTTAACCTATAAATACGTTTTAATTGACAATGTTATATATTTATTTGTTCATTGCTAATATGGAGAAAAAGTTACTTCTCATCTGTTTGCCATCCATGTATGGATCAGATGATATAAGGTTAAAAAGAAAAAAAAAGAAAGATGTCACTTTTGGAAAAACTGATGTGGCAATTTATAATTATTAGATACAGGGTATAAAGTATGTCCTCAATTCTCATGAAGAAAAATGGATGCATATGTTACTAAAACATGTAAGAGATAATATTTAAATAGACTTCTCAAGTTTTACAATGAAAATAATGTGACATTTTTTGCCTTCTATTGAGTCATCCTAACATTGTACATTTCCCATCTTAGTTTTGATTCCTTAAAATTACACAGATAGTTGAAATCATTATGTCCAGACAGAGACTTAAATGTGGATGTTCATAGCAGCATTATCCGTAATAGAAAAACAAAACAAAACAAAACTCTGTGTTCATCAGCTGATGAGTGGAGAGATAAAAAGAGCCATATCCATACAATAAAAGAGTATTTGTCAATTAAAATCATGGATGCATGATAAAATATGATTGAACCTCAAAAACAATCTGACCACATATTATTGATTACATATGCTATATCCAGAGACAGGAAATCTATGGAGAAAGTATTTGCCTGGGGCAGGTGTGCATGTGTTTGTAAATGGTATTTGTGCATGAGTGATCTCATTGGGGTGATGAAAATCTGCTAAAAATGATTTATAGTGATGGTTACACAACTTGGCAAAGTACTAAAACATCATTGAACTTTATACTTTTGACTTGAGATGGGTGAATGAGTAATACATAAAAACTTTGGTTACCTTTGAAATCAGAAAGAAAGGTTAAGTATTTGGGGGCAGAAATTCACTCCTTAGATTTTGTATAAAATGAAAAGAAAATGGAAGTCTTGACTGTATAAAAAATAGGATGCTGAATCTTGTCAGACTTCAGAGAATTATATTATCAGCCACTGAAATTCTCCTGATACTCTAAAAATAGTTAGCATGTCATGCTGTACCACGTATAGAAAAAAGGAGATGAAGCATAGTTGACTATTTTCCTTATGGCTAGAAAGTAAGTAGACAGTCTTGCTAAATTTATAATATTAATTTACTAAAAATAAACTTCAAGCATTTATGATTGGCCCTACCTGAAATGCAGTAAAGATACATATGCAACAATTACACACAGTAATATTTAGGTTCTTTTTTCTTTTATGTTGCTCTACATGGACTGCTTTAGTATTAAATTGGAGCTTATTCTTATCTTTCTGTTGTGAGAGGTATTAGAGTATAAAATCAGTGTTGTAGACTGACCATATTATTGCATTTTAAAACAATTACATGACCTCTTCCTCTATGTGCCTAATAAATCAGATTGTTGCCAAATCACACTGCATTCTACTTAGAACTTATGGTTTCCTTTTTTACAAGGTGCTTTTATAGGATTAATGGTATAAATTCAGGGTCCTCGGCTCCATGCCCTTTTCATCTCTGTCCAATAGATATTAACCTCAGGAAAATCTTGTTACATACCATTTCTGTAAGAATGAATCCTCATCTGTTCAAACCCTTCACCAGTGCTTCTTGAATGTTGCACTAAAAAATCAATAGACTGTTTTGTATAACATTGAAAAACTGTTAACAGATTTATTCACTGCATCAGCCATGTGAAAGAGAAAATACTCTTTTAACTTTAAGAATGACTTTTCTGTATGATATCCATGACTAGAGTTGTATTAATTATGTAGTCATTTAAAATAAATATGGGAATAAGATACACATATTTTTCCACTTTATTTTTTTTTAAGATTTTATTTATATATTTGACACACAGAGAAAGAGAGACATCGAGAGAGGGAACACAAACAGGGGGAGCAGGGAAGGGAAAAGCAAGCTTCTCACTGAGCAGGGAGCCCTATCCCAGGACCCTAGGATCATAACCTGAGCAGAAAGAGGCAGATGCTTAACAACTGAGCCACCCAGGTGCCCCTATTTTTCCACTTTATAGTCCACTTACAATCTCAGTGGAAACTGGAAGCTTAATTTCTTTCTTGGTCATTCAAAAAAAAAAAAAAAGCCAGTTACAAGTTCTATCTGCAAGAAAAACTTTAACAAGTAGAAATAAACAGAAATAATCACCAAACAGAACATTTACTAAAAGTTAGTTTTTATATGCTTACCTTATAGACACTATAATAAGTGATCATATTTTGAGATTATTAGAATGTATCTGGTTGCCTTAGAAACAGCCTTGGATTCTCATGGGTACTTTTCACCTCCATTATTGCTCCTCCTGCCTCACACATTTTCTGTATTAAACATGTGAAACTAGAAGTAATGGGGTATTATAGAAAAACTCTGAACACTTCCTTTCACTCACAAGCTAATCAGAGCAGATATTTCAGGCTCAAACATGCGTTGTTCAAATTCTCTGTCCTCAAACGTCCAAAAGCTGAGGCCATATTCATACCCTCAGATAGCATTTATTTTTAATAATATTTTTTCTGAGTACAAAAGGAAAAAGTGTGGTGTAGAAATAATTCTAAAATATTTTCAGGCACAAAAAACTATTTGAAAGTACTCACAATTCCTTTACCAGAGATAACTAATCTAAATATTTTAGAGGATATGTCTCTAGTAATATTTCAACAAACTGTACAAGAATATAATCTGCTTTTGAAATTAATATCCCTGAGACAGCTATCCATCTTTCAGATTTTTTTTTATAAAAACATGATTAATGATAGCATAGTATATCAATATTTCACGAGTCTCTTCTTGTTGAAGGTCAAAAGTGTTCCTGATTTCAATATAATGAAACAATTTGAAACCTTCTTGTGGGAAAATATTTGCACGTATGCATAGCAAAACTACTAGGGTAAGACTTACAGATAAGAATTCCTTTGCAAAAAGCTTGGATACTTTTTAAAAAAATTTAATGTATATTAGCATTTTATGTTTGTATCAATTTAAACTTTCATTGACAATCCTCACTGGATTAAATTTTATTCTCTTTATATAACATCTCATACGAGATTCTTCAGTCTGTTGGTAGATTTTGATTTTGATTTGTCTGAAGATTTTTTTCAATTTTACTTATTTGTTTATTTGATTGGTTTTTACATGATAGTTTAGCTGAGTATAAGTTCAAAGATGAAGCTATTTTCCCTCAGTATTTTAAAGAGCCAGTCCAGGGGTGCCTGGTGGCATAGTTTTTAAGCATCTGACTCTTGGTTTCAGCTCAGGTCCTGATCTCAGGGTCCTGGGATCAAGCCCACAGTGAGCTCTGTACTCATTGAAGAGTACGCTTGGAATTCTCTCTCTGTCCTTCTGTCCCTCCTGCTCATACTCTTTTTCTCTTTCTCTCTCTCTAAAATAAATAAATAAATCTTAAAAAAAAAAAAAGAAAGTAAAATAAATATTCCAGTTGACTGTTCTTTATTGGTACTTCATTGTTTCTCACTGATCAGTGTTACTCATTATTTTTGTGTTTGGATTAACCCCCATGTCATTAGATGTGGAGCTCACTTTCTTTATCTCATTTAGGTCTTCTTTCGATGTCCGCTTCTAATTATTCATATCTTTATTCAGTTATGAAAAATGTGACTATGAAATATGAAAATATAAAAGATATGAATAATGCTGTCTTACTTTGCATTGATCTCTCCCTCATGTTCTCTGTCCTTCATTTGTTAAACTATTAGATACATATATATTATATATGTAATTCTTATCTCTTTTAACACTGTGCTGCAGTGTGAGTCATTTCTTCACATCTATCTTGTCATTTACTAATTCTGTCTTTAGTTCTTTAAAATATTTAAAATTTTATTTTTCAACTCAAAAAGTTGTATGACTTTATTTTTCACTTTCCCCTGGCCTTTTTTGTGCTCTCATGTTTTGAGTCTTCTTTCTTCTCTTTAAAATTTTACACATATTAGTTTACATTCTTTCTCTGATGTTCTGATTATCAGAAGGGAATGATAGCTGGTTGAGACTTTCACACTGGGACACTGGCACTCACCTCTGAATTAGTGTGGATGAAAACCATCTCCATTTTAACTGCTGTCATCAAACTGGCCTCATAAACTTTTCCAGTGAGGAGTTCTTGACTGTTTAGGGATTCTTCTCTTTTCAGTTTGCTTGATCCCATGCTTCCTTCTGCACAAATGCTGATAAACCCCGGTCTTTCACCATTCATGGTTTCTCACCACCTGATTGAGGTTTCTGGGAATATGTTATCATTTTCTTTTGTTGTAGCCATATATGTGGATTTGAGGTTATGCTCTCCTAGTTGTCCCATCTGTTTTTAAGGGAGAACCTATGAAAATTAAAACCTATTCCATCATTATCTTTAGATTCCTGCCAATTTATTCTTTTTTTTTTAAGATTTTATTTATTTATTTGACAGACAGGGATCACAGAGAAGCAGGCAGAGAGAGAGGAGGAAGCAGGCTCCCTGCTGAGCAGAGAGCCGGATGTGAGGCTCGATCCTAGGACCCTGGGATCATGACCTGAGCCGAAGGCAGAGGCTTTAACCCACTGAGCCACCCAGGTGCCCCTCCTGCCAATTTATTCTTACAAAGAGAAGCAATTTGAGAATTCTGGTGGGAAAGTGTCATGATTTGATTGACACTTTCAAAAGATCACTGCTTGTCCTGTGGAGTATGGATTGCTAGCTGACAGGATTAGAAGCAGGGAATGCTGAGAAGAGGCTTTTATATCAGTTCAGATGAGAGATAATGTTGACCTGGACCAGCAAGACAGAGGTGGAAGGAAGGTACAGAAGGTGGTCAGGATTTAGAGATAAGTTTAGGCAGAAGGGGTGAATGGATTCCTTGTGAGGTTGTAGGAAAGACAGCAATCAATGACTTCTAGATTTGGGCCTTGAGCAAATGTAGGATGGTGATATTAACTAAGAGGAGAAGGTTTGAGAGCTACAGAAATACAGAATTTTATTTTGATCTTGTTAAATTTGAGATGCTTCTTAGATATTCAAGTGGAATTGTCAAATAAGTAGAGGAATGTTTGAGTCTGGAATTCCAGGCTTAGTTAAAGACAGAGACTCATCCAATTTATCATTTCTCTTTCTTGTCTTTGAATCCATTCTATCTAAACTCTAGGAGAAGTCTTTTAATGAATTAGTTGAGTTTCCTGAAATTTGTGATCTGCGGTTTACTGTCCCTACTATATATTTAAGTAGGGCAGACTTTCCCTCTGAATCAATTTTCCCTCAGTGTGTTATCTTTTCATTACTGCATATTGTTGTAATCTATATAATGCCCTCCAAATTACACTGAGAATGCCAACTAAAAACACAATATAGTTTTAACCTTTTACATTGCAGATCTGTATCTAAGAAGTATTAGTATAGAGTTCTAAGATGGGTCCCCTTTTCTCTGCTAAATCTATTCACGTGCCCAGTGAACAAATGTTCTCTTATTCTTACAGATGGATGGCTACGTTTCGCATGGTTGGGAATTCTCTTGGAGACCGCATTGAGTTGTTTAAATCTTTCATGACATGCAAGATGAAAAAAGTTTAGATTCAATTTGTCAACTTAAATCTTCAATTGACTGTGTACTCTCTTATATTTGTGGTATCTCTGGAGACTAAAATGTTTCTTTTATTTTCTGTGGTAACCCAGTTTTGTTATTTTTTAATTTTTTTTTAAATTTAGTGATATCTTCCTTTTCCAAATATCATGACTTTTCCCTTTGAACCAATTTATGGCAGTGGCTTCAACCTTTGGTGTTCAGCCTGCTGCCCTTGGCCTTTAATGAAACCCATAGTGAATGAAATAATGCAATGTCTTATCCATATGAATTTTTGCACCTGGTCTAATATTTGGAATAAATGTTGAGGTTAAACTGTACTCAATACAAATGATATCATATTTACCCTTGGATCTGGTATTGACTATATTTTCTGTAAAGGGCTAAATGGTAAATATTTTAGGTTTTCATGCCATATGTCTGTCACAGTTATTCATGTCTACCATAATAGTGCAAAAGGAGCCACTGACAATATATAAATTAATAAGTACAACTATGTGTCAATGCAACTTTATTTACAAAAGCAGACAGCAGATACATTTGTCACACCAGCCATGGTTTGTTGACCTCTACTATGTGATATTACAGGAATAGCACTGGGAAGCCTTTTCCACATATTGAGTTTCCTGCATCAGCCCCAAAACTCCAGAATTTCATGTTGTTTTTAGCCCTTCCTTCAGTCTTTTTTAGGCATTCACAATCTTACAGAAAATTTCCTTGAAAAATCACTCACCCTATGTCAGTTTTGCATTCCTTTGCTCATTTAAAAAAAAATTTGATAAAATGGAAGATTTAATATGTGCTAAGAACACCCTTCTTGGAATGTGTTTCATTTGGGTCTAGTTAGGAAAACCTATTAAATGTTTCAAACAGAGAGTACATGTTTACCCTGATATTGGAATTTTCAAAGAGCAGAAGAAAAACTCCAAAGTAACCTGAAGTTTGTAACAGCAGAAACCAGCAATCACCTCTAGAGTAGGTAAAAATTAATTAATTAATTAATTAATTAAAAGGAATTAACTAAAGCCAGGAGCAGCAAGATGCAGATCCATTGATACAGTGCCTTGATGTTGGAGGTAAGGGAGAAGCAAAGTTTAAGAGGTGCTAGGGCTTCTGAGGAAAGAGTAGGGACTAGTACTTGGACCCATAGGGTATCACAACCAGATGATGGGAGTCTGTGATGTGTGTGGTACTCTAATTTGCTAAAAAGATATGGTGAACCTGGGCTGTGAGTACAAAAAGAAACAGCAAAAAGAAACAGTCTGGAGTCACTTGTCCGCTGCCAGAACTAGGATAGTAGCTGGAAAGCAGGAAGCAAGTCCCTTAGTTTGCACAGTCTCCCCTTAGTTCCTGCCATTAGCATTATCTAACAGAATGCCAACTCACTCAGGGAATATAAGAAATGCAGTTTGCAGAATCACATAAAAAAGTAGATTCTAAAATAAAGATGGGCTTTGGGCTTCCAAACAATAGTAAATAACTAGCACAAATAGTATTTAACTATTTTTACCTGAAGGTTTTAATAGGCTAAATGTGATGTTTGCATGTGTGATATAGTACACATGTCATATTTAGAAATATTGCTTATCAGACTATATCTAAAAACCTAAAAATTTTACTATTAAGCTAACAACATCATGCAGTTTTGATGGCACTTGTCTACTACATTTAATGTGCAAAATACGCACTTAGATAAAATCAACTTTCATATAATGAGGACTTCTGGTACTGACAATGTCATTATTTCTGGGCTTTTAAGGTTTTACGTATATATAAAATATATATGCATATTATAGATATATATACATATATTAGCATATATGAGCATGTATATTTTAAGCAATATCCATAAATAGATATTACTATATATTATATCTTGTATACATTTTACATATATAATTTCCATATATATGTATTATATGTATGTCTGTTGCTTGAAGAACAAATATTTTATTTACAATACCCAAAATTGTTTCCCACATTTATTCATTTAAATATTTTTCAGTCTTCTGTGAATATAGCGCTATGCTATATCCTAAAGGAATCCAAATGAATATTTTTAAACTTGCAATGAAATAATAAAATTTCTGGATGATAGGATTAACTGAAAGAATCAGAACTAATATAGTAAGGGTTTAAAGCAATTCACACATTTGCATATACTTTAGTATTCACTCCTAGTGTTGTAAGTATTTTTAATAAATCCTATGCCATTTATTTAACAAAATAAACAAATTTTCATTCATTTAACAAAATAAACAAAAATATCTCTGTATCATTTAATACCCAGTCTATATTTCCCTTTTCCTGATTGCTTTAATGATTTTTTCCCAACATTTTACTTATTTTGAACCAAACTAAACATAACTTCCCATTGCATTTGAATGTAACACCTCAAGAGGTTTTAAGAATCTCTGCCTTTTATTTTTAAAGGTATTTTTGTTGAAGAAGTCAGGCTATGTGTCCTATAGAATGTCCCACATTCTGGATTTGGGTGTTTGTTTCCTTGTAGTGAGATTTAACTTGGTCTTCTATCCTTGTTATTTCCTGCATTAAACTAGTATTAAAGCTAAAAAGTATGATTCAACTCAGCAACACTGCTTTTGCCACAGGAACCCTTCATGGTGGTATTTCTGATTCATCATGTGAAATTTTACAGTGTTAGTGACTAGGAATTGGGAGATGTCCCAATTGGGAGCATGAAGTTTAGTTTTTAGAAAAGCATGTCAAGGTATTGTGACTGATGAAGTGCTTAATGGCATAAAATAAATTCTTAACCCAAGTTATCATAAATTCTTGAAAAAGTGATGGATATTCCCTCTTCTATCATAGTCAACATTATTAATGCAAATGTGTCAAAAGAGTGTGATGAGGCTGACAAGAAGGGTAATGTGTAAATGATGCAGAAATGACAGAAAATTCATTGCATGTTAGTCAAAGGACCAAGGGGACACCAAAGGTTGAGAAAAAAGTCAATGAGTGGCTTAAGGAAAGAAAAGAATTATTTGTGAGAAAGGATTATTCAGCTATTAATGAAATAATGATATTATTTATAAAATGCCCATGTTATAATCTTTAGGAAGTTATGCATATGCACTTTTATATTCTACATTCATAAAAAATTCATAAATGACAGTGAATAATATTATTGTTTTATTCATTTAAAAATTATTTCAGATGAATGTTAAATTTAAATGAATTTCATTATATTCAAATGCTTTGAATATTAGTACCCAGTATCCACAGGTTTCAGTTAATTATGATAATCAATACCAATTACTATTTTCCAACTTTTTGATGTAAGGAGACATTTGCACATTAGTCTGATTGTTCTCTCTCTATTACCTAACATCCATTATAAATTATCTCTAGCACACAAACAATGTAGAGAACAACTTTCGTGTGACCATTATACACCTAATAAAACAAAACATTATAAATTCTATCGGAGTGTCTTGGGGACCCCTCCTAGTTGCATCCTATTCTCTTTCCTAGTAACTGGATAGATAACTAGATAGGTAGATAAACAGATAAACAGATAGTTAAGTAGATAGAGAGGAAGAAAGACAGACATGGATATATATAGGTTATGGATATTTAAGAATATATATATGTATCTTTAAACCATGTACAATACCAATATACAAGTTTTAATATGCATATAAATGAAATCAGGATATATGTATTATTCTGTGAATTTTTGGCATAACAATATATTTGGGGATTTTTTTGTGGGTTTGTTTTGGTGAAATTTATTCATTTTGACATGTATAGGTCTAATGCATTTATTTTCAGTGGTGTACAATAGTCAATCATGAAAACATCACAGTTTATTTTTCCATTCTCCAATAGAGGGATGGTATTTTGTATATAATTATCCTGCTGTGATAAATAATACTGCTATTATGAACATTCTTATGAATGTCTCCTTGTACAAGTTTCTCTAGATTATACCTAGAAGTTGATATTATTTACTAGATAATTCCAAATTGCTCTCTAAAATGCTCTCAATCAATTTAAACAACCAATACACCTACTCTCTATCATTTGACATTACCAAATTTTTTATATTATTGCCAACCTGATAGATGTGAATGGTATCTCATCATGGTTTTAATATTAATTTCTTTGTTAGTGGAGTTAAATACTACTTCCTTTTTTATTGGCTCTTCCAATTTTTCATGTGAATTGCTGCTTCATATGTTTTGCTCATTTTCCCCTATATTTGTCTTTATTTTATTGATTTGTAAGTAGCCTTAACATAATCTAAAGACTAATCTTCTCTGCTCAGCCTCCCTTTTCCATTCACTTGTACTTCCCTGAGACTGCAGTCCCCCATCAGGTGTTAGCATCTGATATTTTGCTTCAGGAAAAGGAGAACCTATGCAAAGACATGTATTTACATACTCTCAAATTTCTATTATTTATTTTCTGCATATATGTCTATCAGTGTATTAGTTTTCTCTCTTTGGTTATTTAATTTAGCATATCTATTGAGTTTTCTTTTAATTAAATGATTAGTTTTTTCTTTTGTAGATCTGTTTTTACAGCTCCCCATTCTCTTCTAATAATACTCTATGCCTTTCTATTGTTCTTAATTCTATCTTTAAACGTACTCATTTTATATTCTCCATCCGATTATTTCTATGGCCATTACCCTATGCTGTTGGTGTTTGAGTTCTTTTCTTCATGTTCCTGATGGTTCTTGCTCACTGTGGCTTGTGTCTTCGTGTATTTGATCATTTTAAAAGGTGAGCTCAGGTTTCTTGGGATTTCGTTTGGGAGTCTGACTTTTGTGAAGGTTGGTGGAGGGTCTGTACATCAGGAAAATATTTGGACTTCATTCAACCAGGCATTCTAGGTTACTATCAACTGGGGAAAATTTTAAGTGAACTTACTTACTGGTAATTTTTTCTCCAGACCATGTGGAAATTGTAAAGTTAAATTCCTAACTGCTGAGAGTGGGCTGTGATTGGGAATTTTTATGGGAGAGTTTTTCCCCCCCACCAGATCCTAGGCCAAAATAATCAAATTAACTGGTAGTTTTGCCTTTGCCAGCAGGAACAATTTTTCTAGTCCACCAATTCACTTGGATATAAGCCTTTGAGAGTCCTACTTAGACTGTGTGTGTGTGTGTGTGTGTGTGCGTGCGCGCACACACGTGCACCCCCCTCCTTGATGCTGTGCAGCTTAAGGTCTTGTTTCCTGTCTAGGGAGCCTTTATTAAAACTCAGCCTGCCAGCAAATAAGCTTTATGCTTAACAAGATCAGCAGCTCTACACTGCTTGCTTTAGTTTTTGTATTAACTTACTATTCTTATATCTAACGCCCTCTCCTTCTGGGCCTTGGGTAATTTACATTACTCCATTATGAGCTCAGTCAGCTATAATGTTTAAAAGGTTATATTTTTATATTTTACCCAAAACATCTATTTGTCACTTGTTTTTTCTGATCATTTGGATAGCATTGCTGCTAGCAACAAACATCTGTCTTCTGACATTGAATTGTAATGTTAATTTACTGTGCTAGGGTTGAATAGCCTTGCACCAAGAGGTTTTTAAAATTATTATGTATGACCTCTAATCTTAACTTCTTAAAAACAAACATAAAAGAAATGCTTTAAAAATTAGAAGAAATGCAACATTTAAGAGGCAATAAAATACGTTGGTGAAAATCATAAATTTTGGTTTATAGCCTGAGCTTGACGACTGGCTCCATCTTCTCTATCATGTTAGACCTTAGGCCTGTTGCCATTCTCCTTGACACCTTTCTCATCTATAAAATGGACCACAAATAATGGTGTCCACTTCTCTGGATGACTGCACTGATTAAATGAATGAGTATAGGAAAAGTGTGTAGAACATTGCCTAGCATATTAAAATATACCATGAATACTTTCTATTATCATTATTGCTTTTTACTGTCTGTCTTCAGTGCAATTCTGAATTATTTAATCAATATGAACAAGACAGTCTTTCATAGGTTTATTTGTTTTTTTAATCTGAATTTGATTCACATGCTTTCTCCCCTTTTCAAAAAATTGGTTCACATATAGTGCAATAACAAATAGCATAAAAGAGTTTGTTCATTTTGGCTTTTATATTATCCATATAACTTTTGTGAGGATAGGAATATTCATGCAAACTGGAAATATTTAAAAGATTTAGGAACTGAGAACATTTAGAAACAATTTTAGCCTCATATATTTTACATTGGCTAATCAGTTTGTGATAAGAAACCACATTTAAACAGAAAATCATTATATGATGTACAAAGCGCTGAAAATAGACAAAGAGAATATGATATCAATTTGAAATAGAAAATGATTTGAGTGTTCTCTTTAGTTGAACACATTTTTCTTGGTAAAAATTAAAGGAATTATGTCAGGCAGAAAACTGTGTTCCATATAGTATTTGCTGAAAATGAATAAATGGCACATTGGCAATTAGTTTTTCCCTAGAATACAAAGGCACACTACTATTCTTTAATATATAATTTGGGGTTTCAAAGAGAATAAGAAATTATATAAATCTTTAATAATTTTTAGCTTAAGTTAATCTATCTTTTACTGAATCAGGACAGACTCAAAGCCTGCAAAAATTTATGAGTAATATACTTAGTACAGAAAAAAAAAATGTGTTGGGGAGGAGGATGCTTTTTCTTTCAACTTTTCAAACAATGGTTCTTAAGCCATTGTTAGTGTATCACACTTGTTGGTGAAGAATGTCCAAAATATCCAAAAAATAAAAGCTGACTATGAAAGTATTTTTATGTATCACTGAAAAAACTTTGTGATTTATTAACTGTATATAAATATATATTAAAAATAATAAAGTATAATATTAAAGAAAGATAGTCCCATGAATTATTTCTTCATAAACTTGAGTATTAAAAATCTTAAATCTTGCTCATCTAACATATAAAAATATTTCTTTTATAGCAATAGAGAGAAAGGCTTGCTTTTGAAATTATTAAAATCAGCTCAACTTTAGCTACATGTAGGCATCCATTGATATATTATAGGCATTGCAAAATTTTTCTCATAGCAAAGACAACAACTTCGACTTTACAGTAGATATTTTGGAGTTTAAAATTTATTGTGTATGTGTATACAAAGGTGTGTATGTATAAAATTATCACCACCATTGTTAGGTATTAAACTCCAGCCTACATTAATGGTCTGGAGCTTGTCCTATACCTCATAATTCAGAAAAATATATAACTTTAATTTTACACATGCATATGTATGTGTAGTAGAAATCTGGGGCACTTAATATGTGCTCCCAACTGTGATGAGCCTTTACATTCAGAATCAAAATTATTTCTCATGACATTATGTGGTAGGTACTGTCATTATAACTATTTGTGATTAAACCGGATGAGGCTTATAGAGGCTAAACACACATCTGGTAAAGGGCAAAACAAAGTTAGTCAAGCTCCAGAGCCTATGCTCTTAACCATTACTTCTAGATATAAGATTGATAATGTAGACATATCACCAGTAAAACACCCATGGAGCTGAAAAATAAATAAGGTAATCTCCCATAAATAATATTACAGTAAACTGGGAAACAAAACATGTGATAGTAAGAATTAGGTCTGCCATAAGAGAGAATCCAGTTCAACATAATTAAACAAGAGAGGCACTTGTTTCTCATATAAAAACCTGGAGGCTGCCGTGGAAATTGTGTTCACAAAGTCCTTAAGACCTATCATTTCAGCTCTCCACCCTACAGTCCTTTGTCCTCAGGGTTCGAAGCAGTTGCTAGTAGTCCAGCCATTATAATCTATACTGTAACAGAACGAAATGAGTTAGTGACAGATAGAAACTACACCAGGTCGAGTTGTCAACACAAAGCAAACTATTTTCACCAAATAAGGAGATCGCAGGGAACAACTTCCAAAGCCATGAGCCCCCAAGCGGGAGTGAGTGAAGGGTTCTTTTTACTTAGGGTTTAGGATGCATATGCAGAAAGGGAGCTTTATCATCACATGGATAGGTGAGCATAAGGTTGCACAGGTAAACTTAGAAAACATGCTTTATTATGTTAATGAAGCTTGTGTTCCTCAAGACTTTAACATTATAAGGAAGCAGAGGTGACTGCCTGACTAGGGTAAGGGGCTGCAGACATGTTCCCTAAAATAGTATATACTAGAAGGGGTCTTGGGCTCCTATCTCAGGTAAGAAATGCAGGTTCTTGCATACTTTGGAAACAGCACTGGGAGTTTTGAACCACTAATTTATTGTCTCTGGTATGGTTAGGCTATTTCCTGGCCTGCTAGAGACTGCTAGCTTTTGCATTCCCTTTGTTCCCTTAAAATTTCTAACTACTGAAGTTTTTGCATTTCTTTGTAATTCTGACACCTCCTAGGAATTTCTGCAAGAAGTGTGTTTATTTGGGTAAGTAGGGCAAAGATAACAAAAAG